>LR750499.1:348212-445489 GCA_902729485.2 Mus minutoides | reverse complement strand
GGCCTAGTTGGCCATCAGTGGGAAGAGAGGCCCCTTGGTTATGCAGACTTTATATGCCCCAATACAGGGGAACGCAGGGGCCAAGGGGTGGGAGTGGGTGGGTAGGGGAGCAGGGCCGGGAGGGGGGAGGATATAGGGAACTAGCTGGATAACACTTGAAATGTAAATGAAGAAAATATCTAATAAAAGTATTAAAAAAGAAAAAAAATTAAAAAAAAAAATAAATAAAAAAAAAATTGAAAGGGAGGGTGTGTTGAAATATGTTTCATGAATGAAGCTGTGTGGGGAGATTTCCAAGACCTTGTGAGAAAACACCAAGTAAACAATCTGTGTTCCCCCATAACATGGGTTGTTCTTGGAATGAGCTTTCATCCCTTCCCTATGTATAGCAGATAGGATTAAGTTTACTTTAGATTGTTCATTACAACTGGCTATTATTTATTTAAATGCCTCTATGGAAAAAACATGTTTTTGCCATGTCAACTTGTCCCTGTGACTATAAACTTTACTCAGGTGACTCTTCTTAACTCTTAGAGTATAAATTGTCTGATGCTCTGAATAAAGTTGGCTATTGCATAAAACTTTAGTCTGCCTTAAATTTTGGCCCTGCCCTCCGAGGTTTATACTACCAACTAGAGTGGTAACAGAGGAGCACTGTCCTTTCTATCTTGTCACCTCCAAATTCCCTTCAGACAAACTTTTATGTTGTTGGGTAGATATTCCTTAGTAGTAGAATCTTTTTTGTCTGTATTAATCACAAAACTAAAAGTCATTTACTGAGATTTTAATGTCAAGAGCTCAGAACTAAAAGAAATCGGTGTATAAAGTCAGCCTTTCTGCACCAAATTTATAAAAGTGAGGACATGATTGGTCCAAGGTGTAGTTGGACAAACAGTGCTGTTTCTACTGTATATATGAGGTAGAGTATGGCCAGAGGCATCTGAAAGAGTCCAGAGCAGGGAGAGAACATAGTATACCGAACATGGCCAGCCGACTAAACTGGCCCATGAGAAGAGAGCAAGGTGGGAAGAGAAAAAATAGAGAGAAAGATAGAACCAAGAAAGTCCATGAATGAAATGGAAGAGTTCTGTATGAATCAGAAGCTGGGGGAAAGGGAGCACTCCCCCCCCTTTAACACGCCCCTCTCCCCCCTTGAGCTGGAAAAGTTTAGGGTAGGAAGCAGGGTGAGAAAAAGAGCCAGACTACTGAGGAGTGAGAGCCTGGGAACCAGCTTCATTTTGGTATGCTAATAGGCAACACAGATAGCCATTTGCCCATGGTTCTTTTGGTTCTAACAATAGGAAGATAAAGAGGGTTAGGCCTGCCCTCATGGAGCAATGGTCTTAATTAGGAAGAAAAGAGAGAGTCTTGTGATGGAGTAAATGGCATTATAAGTCACAGTCAGAGACAGGCATGGTGAAGAAGACTTGAAGGAATAGTGTGAATAGCAAGATCAGAGGGGAAACAGGAGCAGACAAGCATTCCTCCCTCCCCATCATCAGTTTTCCTAGATTCCTCAGAGGATAACTCATTCCAACTTTCCTAGACACTTCCCTGTACCCCACTTAACATCCCTTACTTGCCTACATGTAGGGAGTGGGCTCAGCCGCATGGGCCAAAGATGGCGCCTGGCTCTATGCTAATCCCTGTGACCTCACTTGTTTATCCCAGTCTCAGTCATGTGCAGTAAAAGCAGCACGTGTAGCTTGTTGGAGAGATTAGCGCATCATCTCATGATACCATTCTATCAGCCAATCCTGCATGCTGCCTTGGATGTATGTTTATGATTGGGTGGAGTGAGGTGGTGTGAGTGAATGGGAGTATAAATTGAGGGCAGCCCCAGATGAGGAGACAAACCAGCCAGGGGCCAGAGAGCAGCAGCGTTAGACCAGGGCCAGAGACCAGAGACCAGCGTAGCAGAGAGAGACCAGATGAGGAGACCTGACCAGTGTTAGAGAGCGCCAGCGTAGGAGAGCATCAGCAGCATTAGGCCAGAGAGCAGCAGATGAGGAGAGCAGCACCAGCGTTAGAGAGCAGTGTAGGAGAGAGCAGAGTGAGTGAGTGAACGGCTGAAGCTGTGAAACCTGAGAGAGAGAGAGAGAGAGAGAGAGAGAGAGAGAGAGAGAGAGAGAGAGAAGCAGAATAAAGCAGAAGCTGCGAAGGCAAACTGCTCTGAAACCACCTTGGCGTCCTGTGTCGTTTATTCCCACCGTCTCTGCTGGTCAGAGACGGTGTGCAGAAACATTGGAGTATTAAAAACAGTCCAGCAAAGTAAGTAAAGTCATTTTTGTCTTTGGGTTTCTCAGTGAATTATGCTCCAGTATTTAAACCATGGGAGAGATCACAGGCAGTAACAAAAGGCAACCAAGAGGTCAGAGTGGAGGCATAAGCACTTTCTTGCCCAGAGAGTTGTTCTTTCCAGTCAGGATGTGGTTGCCTTTCAGACACTCAGCAGCATCCCCTGACACCTGTACCTGACTATTCTAACTTGTATGGGTCTGAAGCCAGGTCTGTGGGGTGAAATGAGGGAGGAAAGCTTCAAGAACATGAGATCACTGCTGAGAAACAAAAATCAATGCAAAAGATTTGAAGGAAAAACACAGAGATACAACTGAACAGCACAGAAATTCTGACCTGCCTCCCACCATGTCCCAGCACAAAACCTAGTAGCAGTATGTGGCTGGGGTTTCAGGGAAAGCACCATCATTGTCTGTGGCTGGGTTAGCAGGGAAAGCGTCCTCACCTGTTCAGCGCCTGGGGTAGCAGGGGAAGCATCATCACCTGATGTGTGGTTGGGGCAGCAGGAGAAATCATCACCATTGTTTCATCTTTCATCCTCCAGTCAAATGTCAGACACAAATCCCAAAAGGTTAGGCTGTGGTAAAGGCCTCTGTCTCCAATCAAAGGTGACAGAGAGAAGATAAATAGGCTTGATAACCTTGAGAAATTCCATTTCCTGAACAGCTTTCAGCATGTGTTTCAAGAGGGTTGTGCAGAGTCACTTCCCTGTCCTTTTTGCTGTCACATGATAAGGTCAGGGCATCTAGTTGCCAGAGACAATTCCCTGTGAAGAAACTGCAAACTACCTTTGGCTATGCTGTTAGACCTTAGAAATGCCCCAAGAGCCTTTAGTTCCCCTCTCTCGGGCTTCCAGGTCTGTAACAAGGAACCCAGCTCCAAACAAACATAAGATTCACCCACACAGTGATTCAGCTAGTCCTTTGCAGAGAAGAAAAAAAAAAAAAAAGCAGCAGGGAGGATCTAGGGCCACGGGCTAAGGTGTGGCTCCATAATAGAAACCTAGTTTAATAAGTGCAACTTCAAGGCCTTGCTTTAATGAGGTGGGTGGGGAGGGAAAGAGGGAAAGGAGTTGGAAGAAAGGAGGGAGGGAGGGCATGGAAACTAACAAGCAGGGAGGAAGGAAAGAAGGAAGGAAGAAAAAGAAAGGAGAAATGGAGAAAGGGGGAGGGAAGGAAGGAAGGCAGACAAAGGAAGGAGGGAGAAAAGAACCTATAGTCACACCAAGGGAAGGGAGGAGGATGTGACTCTTTGATCCTGAGGTAGGAGACTTGCTATTATCATTTAAGGTCATTGTCTTTTGAACCTGCTATCTTGCTACGCGTTGACAACATTATTCATGTATCAGCATGTGTACTGTGACATCTAAAGCATTTCCTGCTTGACAATACCAAGATCAGAGCAAATATTAAAAACATAGTTCCTGAATCTGTGTCCCCGTTGTCTAAGGAGCAAGGAGCTTGTGGGATGGGGCAGACTCAGGAGATTGAGCAGAGAACCAAGTTGTGGCTTCTGGAGAGTTGTGCACAAGCTTTTCATTTTGCTGCCAAGTTTGAACTTTCATGGGGCCCATTGCACCAAACTTGATTTTAAAAGGTGCGTGCTATGCATCTAACAGTTGCTCATTAAAGGTTATATGGGAGGCTGAGGGATGGATGAGTGACAGACTTACTTCAGGACTAGTTGTTATTTTCCCCAAGAGGTGGCTAATCAACCATAGCAGGTTATGTCTACTGACCACAGGGGTGACCCTGTCCAACCATGACAGCAGCAAACTGCCTTGAGTACGTCAGCCTGAAGCTCATTTCCATCTGAGTCTCCTCACAGGCTGTGATCTCTGTATTTTTCACAGTATTGTCCTCTCCTGCTCCTGCCTGAGCCAGCTGATGCTGGTTCGATGTAGAATCTCTCTGGCTGTAAGATTACTGATGACTGACAGCACTTCCCTGAGAACACTGGGTCTGGCTGTAGCTTGGCTGTGCATGGATGGCTCCCGATGACAGGATTAAGCACTGACATTTCTCCAGGGACAGCCCATGTTCAGGATGTGTGTCTGAGATACTGTCAGACATGGCAGCCAAGGGATGGCATGTGGGAGTGACACCTCCTGAGAATGGACAGGATCACAGAGACAAAGCACAGGGTCCGCTCCTTACTAGTTCCTGAGCCCCTTGTTGCTAAGACATGCCTCTAACCCTTGTCTGTATGACCGAGGTGTTGGTAGGAAGTGAAAGATTCTGTCTTTACCTGCTTTATTTGAATGGTACTTGTCCTGTAATTAAACATGTTATACCCTAAAAGTAGATGGATGCCTTGTACACCTACAAAACCAACTAGTCTAGGTTCAGGGATTCAATTTTCTGACAACAGTGCTTCACAAGAAATATAAGGAATACAGAACTAGGATGGTGTGATGCTTATAAAGTGAATGGTGGTCAGCTTGTCTACATCTGGAATGAACTATAATCCAGAAATGGAGCACATACCTGTGATCCAGATCTTGAGGTATAGTGGCCATGAAAAGCTTAGGCCCAAGCAAGGTAGTACTCACCTTTAATGCCAGGAGACAGGGACAAGCAGATCTCTGAGTTCAAGGCCAGGCTGGGAGAGAGCAAGTTCCAAATCCAGGTATAGTGGTACATACCTTTAATCTGGGCCATAACTTCTGCTAGAGGCCTATATAAGGACAATGTATGAAGAACGGCTCTCTTTTTCACCTGCTTGCAATTACTTGCCAGCACAGCTGTTGGAATCTACTTCTTATTATTTCAGCTTATACAGAAGGACAGTTGAAACACCCAGCCTTGTGGGACTGAGAAACTACTAGATTCTTAGACATCTCATTCATGGCTGCCCATTGTTCGGGTAGTTGGACTGTAGACTATAATATATAGGGACATTCTTTAAGTTCTGTGACTCTAAGAGAACCCTGATTGATACAGAAGGTAAAAGAATGCTTGCAGCTTTCAGAATAATAAAAACATAGAGTTTTAGGTTACCAGTGGAAGCCTTGGTCCCCTGAATTCATAAGTGTGATAAAAACATAATTTCTTAACACTTGACAAGAAGGATTCAGGAAAAACATTCTAATCTTAAGTAAGTCTTTGACAAGGCTTAGAAAGATGTAGATCTTGAAATTTTTTTTCCTGCTTTTTAAGGGACAAGAGATTTATCCATTTCTCCATGATAACAGTCTTAAATGGGGTTAGTTAGACCAAGAGGAAAGAGCTTGGGCTCCTTTGTTGTGCCTGGAAGGTATGAATTAGAAGTAGGAGTCAGGAGGCAGCCTCTGCTATTAGCACCCTCTGTCCACACACCCTGCATCTATCTGCATTGCTGCTTTCCCAACCTTCCTGCCCTCTGGCATGGCCTGTAACCCTTTACCTCCCCCAAGTAACTATTCTTCTTTATTTACCAACTGGAGTAGTGGTTTCTCCAAAGAAAAGAAGTGAGGCCTTCCAAAGGAAGCTTTATTTGTTACTAAAGCTAATGACCGGAAACAATGAACCTGAGAATTGAGCCAATACCTTTGCCTTAGATGAAAGTAAGTGGTTCCTGTCCCCTAGTACTCTGTCACTCTAATGAGCAAGTGGAAAGTGACTTTGTCATATCTGGAAAGGGCTGATCTAGGCAAGGAGCCTGTCTTTGTGCTGCGGGGTTCCCCACCATGCTGTGTTAGCTATGGTTATTATCTTCCTACCTTGGCCACCTTCCTGAAATCTTTAGGTGCTACACACAGAGATCTGGTGTATCTTCCAGAAATCCTAGCATTAGTACAAGACTGTTGCCAGTGATTTGTGTAGACAAATGGTCATTAACAATTGTACTATGGTACAGGTGGCTTACAGTGATAGTTTAGTTTGAGATACAGAAGCCAGAGAGCCAGAATGCATTCCTGAAATCAAAGGGATGATCAGGCTCCTAAACTGCTGGTTCTGGTCTGTCAGTTGCCTATAGTTCCTCGCCATACTCCTATTTCAGGTTCCATGATAAAGCTGTTGTTCCAAGTTCAGTTACTTGGGGATCTTGCAACTCTTTGGCCTTCTCCCAACATCACTTTATATTGTTCAGTTTGCTCTAGGAAGATGCATAGAATTGGGAGAATAGAAAATGAACTAGTTTCCTTGCCATTGTCGCCTGAGAGAGACCATTAAGAAGCAACTCATCCTGGAGATATTTCTAATGAGCCAGCTATAATTGTGGCTGAAATTTTAATATCAAAGGTTAAAGAATCATGGTTTCTGTTATAATTTCTTTTATTTGCAATTACCATTCGGAAGAGAACATATTAGGCCAGCTCAGGGCAGTACTCCTTAACCTGAGCTGCCCTTCACAGTGGTAAGCTACTGAAATGTACTATTCTGGACTCCAAGGATGCAAAAGAAAAAATAAAGTGACTGGCATGGACAGGGAGGAGTCCAGCAGAATAATAGTCAATAATAATAATAATAATAATAATAATAGTCCAGAAGCTAAATCATGTTTACATGAGGGGTAGATTGAAATACCGAGTTAGAAGGGCTTCCCAGCTTGATAATTCTAGTTGTAAAGTTTAAATTCAAGAAAAGCAGAAATGGATGTGTGGTAAGGAAGCTGGATAAACCTGAGGGGTCTCTCTAAAAGGCCTAGACAATGGCTTTGAGAATAAGAAAGAATAGGGGAGCAGGATTATAAGACTGGGGTTCATCAGGACTGGGTTAGAACTTTCAAATTGCTTCCTTAACTTGGTCATGTGATTCTCCTCTGGCCCATGCCAAACCATAAAATGAAATGATTGTCATTGATGTCCTGACTCTGACTGTTACAGCTATGCTTTCTGATGTTGCAACTCTACAACAATCTGTTTGTTTGAGCAGTCTGTCCAAGTACAGCTGCCTTTTGCCCTCAACCTTCACCAAGAAGCACAGCTCTGCATGGTCTTCCCTTTTTCCCTCCTGCCTCTCTTCCTAAGGGCCAACCCTTTCAGATCTTAGGGCCAAGCAAATCTAAGCATCATTCTTAACCCTCACATTACTAGAGGAGCAAAGCCCTAGGATCCTCAACCCTGTGTAGCACCCCTGTTTTGCCCTTTCCCTCTCTTTCTCTGACTCATCCCCCAAGCCTAGAAGCTTGGACTCACTTGATAGTAAATGATAGCAAATCAGGAGCCTCCTGCTGCTCATAATGATAACACTTCCTGTAATTTGCATGATAAAATCCAACTGATTTCAGATAGCATTTGTCAGGACAGATAGGTGACACTGCAGCTGGCTCCATGAGGGGAATAAATTACCACCTCAAGTTCCAGGCCAGAACAGTCATGGATTTGGATTGGCTGACATTCAGCCCTAAACAAAAGCACAAAGTCTTGTCTAATGGAGCAGTGAAAAAGAATATCTAGGAAATATTAACAAGTTTCGAATGGTAATTTATGCAAATACACGCCATAACTCAGCTGAAGAGGTTCAGCCTGTACCTAGAGAAGGGAACAGATACCTCATTACATCGAAGAGGAGTGGGCTTCCATACAAATTAGCATTGGAGAGACCCAGGGTGGCAATTAGTCCTCAGACCACCTGCACCAGAGTCACCACAGGGTGCCCATCCAGTGCACTCTTCTTGGCTCTCACAGAGATCCTGAGTAAGAAGGCCTTAGAACAGGACTGGAGAGCCTGAATTTTAATGTAGATTTATTTTTTTCCCCAGGTTAGTTTTTTATCTAGGCTGAGTTAGTCTTTCTGAGCTGGTACTCATCACAGTCAGCCCTGTCTGTGTCTCTGTGTCTAGAGATATACTCAGTGACCACTGTTCTCATTGTGTAAACTGGAGAAGTCATGCTTTTGTTAACCCTAAGTTGATCTCCTTATTTATAAGGAAAAGAATAAACCGAATTGCTTCATAAGTGTTCCAGGCCAGGATTCCTTTTTGAAACATGAGCCAGTTCTCAGATCAGACAAATCATACAAGCAAGTGGATAGATGGGAAGCTGTCCTAGATAGACAACACATTCACGGCTTCCTAAGATTCTGTTGCCTTTTGGAATCAAGGTAGATAGTATTCCTCACTTCCATGTCTGTATCCCCACACCAGCTCTTTAATCTGGACCTATGGTTTTTTTTTTTTTTTTTCTATTGCCCCTACTAAGGTGTGTGTCTAGACCCAATTCCCTTTTCTTACCATTGGCTTAGGGTTTCCAAATCCAAAGACTTCTACCTTCAGTTAATTTATTTTTCATTAGAATACTGGCCATATTTTCTACTCAGTGGTGTCTCTTCCATCTAATAATTTGTATACTTTGTACAATATATCCCAACACTGACAAAGGTACCTTACTATCATCAGTTATCAATAAACAGCTACTAAAAAGAAGACCATTGGACCATCCCTTCTTAGAATAAGGAGAGTGATGGCACAATAGAGAGCGGCAGCAAAATGTTGTAATAACTCAACACATAAAACTAATGTCTACTTGTCCAAACAGTAGTAGGCTTTTCTTATCTCACGTTTGTTTCTTCCTAGGGTGGTTGTATTGATTGTCCATTTGACAGGGTCTAGAATTAACTGGGAGACAAACCTTGAGGCATATATCTGTGAGATGTTTGTTAAATTTAGTTAGTTGAGGTGGAAAGATCCATCCTAAATAGGGGTTACATGACTGTGTGGGCTAAGGTTCTAGGCAGAGTGAAAGGTAGAAAATTAACTGAGCACCTGAATTCCTCTTCCTCTGATTCTTGACCGTAGACACACTGTGACCAGCCCCCTCTAGCTCCTGCCACCATGCCCTTTCTGCCATAATAGAGAATAATTCAAAACCAATATAAACTCTTTCTTCTTTAAGTTGCCTTGGTCAGGTGTTTTGCCAGACAGATGGGAAAGTAACTAATATAGCTAGTATCTATGAAGAGTTAGGAATATATACATTTTATTTCAGGGAACTAGGTTTGGATAAATTACATTTATAAAACTAGTTATGCCAAGGAGTCTCTAAGGATGGGTTCCAATCTGTACCAGGCTTGTTTTAGAGTATACCCTATGACATGACTCAGCCTTTGTTTCTCATGGGAGAATCCAGTGAAAAATTAACCAAGTATTTCATCTAAGTAGTATTTCCTCTCCACCACTTCACTGTTTTATCTATCTAAAAGTGTTTTCTCACTTTCCTAAATGGATAAAAGCAAGACTGAAACTTGTCTTTTTATCAGATCTCATCAGAGCACCTGCTTTGCTGTTGGGTGGGGCCAGGGGCTCAGAACCACCTGTCCTGATTTTGGGTGGGGACAGAGGCTCAGAACCACCTGTTCTGATGTTGGGGACAGAGGCTTATAGCTACCTGTCCTGCTGTTGGGTGAAGATAGAGGTTCAGAACCACCTGCTCTGCAGATGGCTGGGGCCAGGGGCTCAGAACCACTTGTTCTGCTATTGGGTGGGACCAGAGGCTCAGAACCGCCTGCTCTGTAGTAGGGTGGGGACAGGAGCTTAGAACCACATGCTATGCAGTTGGATGAGGACAGGGGCAATTTCCTGAGGATTATTAATTTCTCTAGGCCAGACATTGTCTTCTGTTATTATCCCACAATTTTCCCTATTCTCCTTTATGCTGTGTTTCCTAGCTGTTTCACATATATTCTTGGCATGTTTCTTCCTGCACATCTCATAAATTCTCAGACTATTTATGCCTTAAAAATGGTGAAAGATCACCAAGAAAATGAAAGATATTCTAGGCCAAGGAGTCCACCTGGGCAAATAAAGGTCCCATGTACCTCCTACAATGCTGGTGATTCAACAGAAAAAATGGAGCCTCCTCAGGCATGGCCTCGTCATCTCAGAAGCTTCCTTCCTTCCTGCCTTCTTCCTGCCTTCTTCCTGCCGCCTTCCTGCCTTCCTGCCTTCTTCCCTTCCTGTCTTCCTGCATTCCTGCCTTTCTTATTTTCTTTCTTCCTTCCTTCTTCAAATCTGCATCTCTGTATTATTGCTCACATGTAAGTTCCTCCAACACAGCCTTATTCAGAGCAAAGCACTCCAGCCATCCCAGACATGATAATAGGTACTAACGTGCAGGGTCACTTCTCATCAGGAGGATTGTGGACACTGTGGGTCCTCAGCCTAGAAATTTACACTATGGTGTCTCCTCCTGCTTCTCATCTGAACTCAGCCAATCAGACCACATGAGAAAAAAAGTCACACTTAGGCAGAAATGTCCCTAGGATGATAGCTGCATATAAGCTGATAGAGTGGTGGAAGGAACAGAGGAGAGGCCATTGCACAGGCAAAGTACAGAAACCAGAAGATGCCATCGACCAATCCCTGTATTGAGAGTTGTGTAAAGAAATGTCCTTGTGTTCCCAGCCCCTGAAAATCACACAGACTCTGTTTCTTGACATCTTGCCTCTACCACATGTGAGGCATCATGAACTGTCAGCAGATCCTCAATGTGCAGCTTCACTCATGATTGTTTTCAGGGGGAAAGGGTGTATCCTTCTCAGAAGGCATTACTGGATGGAGTGGAATGATCCCTCTAGCTTTTTGTCCATCCAGTGTGGACCCTGGTCTAAAGCCTTTTATCCTCTCTGAATTCCCTTGCCTGCCAGTCCCCCATCAGGACCACATGGCATCTCTTTTCTGGTCTTCAGCTCACCTTCTTAAGGCTGCAGGAAAGTCCACTTCATCATTTTCTTCCTCAAGTCTTTTCTGTGACTGTTCTTTTTGCTCCCTATAGGCCCTCTGCAGGGGCTGTCTTTGTTCTTCTCACAAAGAAAGTTGTCAGCATTGAAGCCTCTTTTCATGGAAGGCAGGGAGGAGGCTCTTGTTTCTCAAAGGCACAATCAGATGCATTCTTTGTGCTACTAGTCTCTTTCAGGCCTGTGACACATGAATGTATGCAAGGTATCATGTATTCATAGGCTCTGGATAGCATGAACCTGGTGGGTATGGGGGTGGGAATATTCACCACAGGATGAAAATTAGGCAAAAACAAAGGGAAAAGAAAGAAGTGATCAGAGGAGTCTGAACAGGGCGACCATTGGGAATGATACAAGTACCCCCAGGAGCTTTGGCTTATGCTTGGGTTCCTGCCTGTTCCTGCCTTTAATGTCAGAATCCTCTGGCTCAGGGGATGGCTGAGCAATGCTGTCTAATGTGACATCCAGAATGATATTTGTCAGACACCCTTTTGGGCTTCTTGGGGGGACTGATTAAATGAGTTCTGTCAGCATAGAGACAAGCAGTGCCTACTGGCTGTGGCAGGGTTGCCAGCCCCAGGAGCTATAGGCACCACCTGCTGTGTCCCCCTGGTCACTCTTACCAGGTGCCAAGCTTGGTACCCAAGGACAGTGACTCAGCCTTCACTTCTCATTTGTCTCCCCTATTTCATCTCTGTCTGAGTTAAAGTGGTCTGGTGGCAGAGAGGTGAGATGGTGACCCTGCTACAAGCTGGATGCCAGTTCACACATCACCATCAGGACCCCTTTGGCTTTGCCCACTTCTTTGTAACCTTGCAGTTTCTTAGAACACTCTTTAATGGGCAATTCTGATTGACTAGAGCTGTGCTTGGGGAGTGGAATTCATCCACACACACTTGCTGGCCTGCTCTGGTAAGGTCAACTACCACCAGTCCCTGCTTTTCTTCCTCACAGCACTGCACAGCAGCAGCAAAAGGTGTGTGTGTGTTGGGGGGAGAGGAACTGGCTCTGTAAAGCAGTGACAACCCAGCCTCATACTTCTGGGGTCAGGCTTCCTGGTCAATGAGCTGAGAAGGAGACACAGCTTGAATCTTGAGTCTCAGGGTGAAGAAATTTAGGAAATGCTGGTTTGGTCGCAGCACTATATTGCAATGCCTGACATATTCTCTCCCATTGAATTTAGCTCATGCTTCTGAAAGGAGAGACATTTCTTTAATGTGCAAAGCTGCAGGGGCACTGGCCAGCCATTAAAGATAGGCATGGCATTCACTGTGTGACTTGGGGCTACTCTCATAATCCTACTAAAAGATAATTTATCTAGATTCAGTGATAACATCCAGTAATTTACTGCTGAATATCCAGATCCATTATTTAAGATATTAATTCCTGTTAAAACACAAAGACCCAAGAGCAAGGATAGCACATTGAACACAGTGAGTTAATATGACCAGAATAATCAATGAAAGCCAACGTTGATCATGTTATCATCACCGCCACCAATGACCGCTGCCACCAAGCAGTTAAAATGTACTGAGGTGTTATTTTCATACACTGTTTGGAACCATTTATTTCTCCCTTTCTGTGTAATACTCTGATGTCAGCATTCCTAGTATTTGCTTTTTGTAGACATAGTAACTGAAGCTCAGTATTTAAAGTGAAGTTGGCTGAAGCTACCAGCTAGCAGGTGCAGGCTCAAGAATTCTAATCTTGCAGGCTCTTTTAAATGCCCTGGCATCTGTGATACTAGCTATCATGTTGCTAGAATACAGCTAACAGATGAGTCTCCACCTCTACCCTGTGGCTCTATGGTTTCTGTCTGGCTTCTCCATAGAGGATTCTACTTGTGAAAGCAAAACATAAGTACAAATAGGATGGAGTGGGGTTGGGGTGGGGGTAAACCACAGAAGTGAGGTGGTTACAGGACACACATGTATTCTTCATGAGCCTTACACGTAGTATCTTTGAAATGAAGGTGTCTAACAAAAGGATCCACAAGGTCCCTTAAAGCCATAACTGCTATTTTGGGGACATTTGCTCATGCATCATGACACACCTGCCAAAGGTCTCTTTTCCTTACAAGATACTTGGAGGAACAACTTCAGAGGGTTTCCAGGTGTAAAACTTAAGGTGGTACTACTTGTAGAATAGCTCAAGCATAAGCCTTGCTCTTAGTATCCTGACATGATCACCTCTTTTCCTTTGCATGCTGAACAAACATGTGTCTCACTAGCCTTTTGCTATTTTTGACACTATTGCAAAGACTAGTTGGGAGACTACAGCAAAGAGTAAGCTCTTAACTCCTAGCTTCCTTTTTTCTTGAGTCTAATGTTGTCATATTCTTTGAGAGGGTGGTTGGTCACAAGAAAGAGAAGAGATGACAAAATCCTTGCCAGACTGGGCAGAAGGAGGACTAAAATGTTTTTGAGGCTTGTATGATAGATCACATGATTTGGTTAAACCTGCCTTGTACCTCTCATTCCTGGTTTGGTTCTGTTATGAATATATCCATAGTTTCCCTCTGTAAGATGTGAAGGTCTCATTTCTAATTGGTGAGAAAAAAAAAAAAAAAAGCACCTGTGGGTGCACAGAAGGCCATCAATGCATTGATTAGTTTCTTCTTTGCTGTGTCCAGATAACTGAAAAGAAGCAACTTAAAGGAAGGAGGGTTATTTTGTCTTAGGTGAAGGGCATGTCATCTATTATGGTGGAAAGGACTGGCAGCAAAAAGGAGGTGTCTGGTCACATCATGTGCTCAGTTGGGATGCACTGAATGATCAGCAGCAGTCTCACTTAGCTTGCTCTCTCCATTTCATTCAGGCCAGGTCACCAGCACATGGAACGGTGCCACCCACACTTAGCATGTATCTTCCCACCTCAATTAACCTAATCAATAAACCCCTCATGGGGACATGCCCAGAGGTTGGTCTCCTTGGAGATTCTAGATGTAGTGAAGTTGACAATCAATATTAGCTATTACCTAGGGCCACACAGACCCAATTCTCTGGAACCTCTTTAAGGTTATTTTTTACTCCCCCCTCCCCCCCCCATGAAATTCTCCTATATATGTCCTGTCAGCAAAAGAGACTCAGCAGGCAGATCATGACTTGTAACAAAATTCTTCTTCAGAATAGGAGTTATGGTTTGAAGGGACTTTGTGGGTCATTTTGTCAAATCTCATTTTAAAGATACTACACTCGAGGCACAAGGAGGAAGAAGGGGCTGTGTACCTTAGCACCTTCAGTTCTGCAGCTCTGGATTTACATAACTTTCTGCACTGAAAGAGTAGTACGTAACCAAAGACAAAATAGAGTCCCTTGTGTCAGGAGGGAAAGTGAACCTTTAAACTAACCGATGGCTCTAGGTACGGGCAAGCCTTTCCTGGAACAATCACAGAATAGCCAACGCCCTCTGAATATCTCTGTGGAATGTCTCAATGCCCCAGGAGGTTGCCTAAGGTGGCACATGACTTACTCCCCCTCCCCCCCACTTTGTCTCTTAGAGTTAGCTACCTGGGTATCTTGCTGATGTTTAAACTAGCCAATCATGTGAAACCGCGCCAATTTCCCCCCCCCCTACCCCATTGTTATAAAAGCTCCTAATTTTCGAGCCATGAGGTCGACCCCCCTGTCCCCTGCATGAGATACGGGTCGTCCCGGAGCTCCGATTAAAAATCCCTCTTGCAGTTGCATCAAGGTCTCTGGTGGGTTCTTGGGATTCGAGAACAGCCCGTGTTTAAAATAGGGGTATTTCTGGTTTGATCTTACAGCACCACACACAACATATGCCACCAGCAAGGTATAAGCTTCAGGACTGGATTTGGTTCTGGATAGCACAGCTTTTCTCCTTCTAAACAGCTTGAAGAAAGCTCAGGCACAGCCTCCTTCTCTGCCCTTCAGTGACCTTCATGAAAGATGCTTTGTACCTCACACCCCTTTGCATTAGGCCAGAAGTGAAATAAGTAAACTCTGTGTGTGTGTGTGTGTGTGTGTGTGTGTGTGTGTGTGTGTGTGTGTGTGAGACTGTGTAATTTATGTACATGTGTGTATCATGAGTGGAAAAGTATGTGAGTGAATACATGTGAGTGTATGTATACATGACTGTATATGAAAGTATGTATGTGTGTGTTATGAGTGAGATGTATGCATATATGTGTGTGAATATGTGAGAAATTATTTGGTAGTAGCATGTAATAAAGAAGCCGTTCTTCCTGGTAAAGCAAATTACAGCATTTCCCATGACAAGAACACAGCACAATCCTTGCTACTTCATGTGCTTGGTGTGTGAGCATCTCTGTGGCCTCTCCTGCTGTCTGCACTTCCATTAGAGCCCTAGAGAGAAGTCTAGGCTGATCTTTACTGTAGGGACCTTGCAGCACAGCACATAATGACACTTTAAAGGATCATTGTTTATAGCACCTTTCCCTACCTGACCTATCTTCCTAATGATGACATAGTCCCTTGGCCACTTCTTTTCTCCTTTCTTTCCAGTCACAACCATCTCCTTTTAAGATTCTGATTACTTGAAAATGACTAAGAAAGCCTGGTCTTATGGTGACCCCCCTCTCCCCCAGTCTCTGACCTGCCAAGCTATGGGGCTGTGGATTTAGTATCTAGGACAATGTCTCCATGAAGCCTTATCTTTTGGGAAAGTGACAAAGTCATCACGAACTCCAGATAGTTCTGACATAAATGCTTGCCTAAGACCATTGTTCCTCTCAGATAACTTCTACATTGAACAAACAGAAGTGACTTAGAGGCCTGTAGGATAGCAGGTAAATTGCATATTGTTTTTGTTTCTTTGTTTGTTTGTTTTTGTGGCCCTGAATTGTCCTAGGAATCAGAGATGTTCTATTCATCACTGTCCAGATGTCTGTGTATTGGGTACACCTTGAGCTACTTACTTGCCCTTGATAATAGAAAAAAAACTTTATTAATATAATTTTATTTTAACTTTGCACAGTGCCTAAGAGGCTATTTATCTTCCTTCCTCCCTTCCTTCCTTCCTTCCTTCCTTCCTTCCTTCCTTCCTTCCTTCCTTCTTTCCTTCCTTCCTTCCTTCCTTCCTTCCTTCCTTCCTTCCTTCCTTCCTTCCTTCCTCTCTACCTCTCTCTTTCTTTCTTTCTTTCTTTCTTTCTTTCTTTCTTTCTTTCTTCCTTCCTTCCTTCCTTCCTTCCTTCCTTCCTTTCTTCCTTTCTTCCTTTCTTATTTATTTGCCTCTTTCTCCCTCTCTTCCTCCTCTTATTCTTCCTCCTCTTCCTCCTCTTCTTCCTCCTTCTTTTTCTTTGTTATTGAAAATTCCCCAGGACCACAGCTAATAAAAAGCAGCCTTGGGACTATTGTTGTCAGTCAGTGTTTGCTCAGTGTTGTCAAACTTGGTTTTAGATACTCCCTCAACATGTATTGCTTCTTGTTCCTTGGGTACACAGGCAGGCAGCATAGCCATGGAAACATGGAATTTCAACCCAGCTTGGACCTGCTAAATCAGAATGTCCCTTTCAACAGCATTCCTGGGAAGAGCTAGGAAGGTGGCTCAATTGGTAATGTTGTCTTGCAAGCATGATGTCTTGAGTTTGAGCTCTAGAACCTATACAAAAGGCAGAGATGATGACATGCGCTTATAATCCCAGCAGGAAGGCGTTGGAGATGTTCTCTGGCTTGCTGGTCAGCCAGCCTAACCTTATCAGTAAGTCTCAGGCCTTGAGAATCTGTCTTTAAAGTCCAATGTGGATTGCATCAATAGCACCTGAGAAATAATTGCCAGTTTTGTCCTCTGTCCTGCACAGCCATGCATGTACTTATATATGATTCTACACCATGTGAACACAACACACAGACACACACAAGATTCTAGGGTAATTCTGCAAACTCTGAGGTGTGAGAAGCAGTCCTATTTGAGAAAGGCACAGGGTACAGAATACAGGTAACTTTAAGCTTCCTTGTAGTTACATTGCAAAGCAAAAGCAAAAGAATGAGAATTATTTTAACCTTAGCAATCTATTTTAGCCACATGTATACCATAGATTTCATGATTGATATGGAATATTGTAGTCCCATTAAGTCTTGTCATTTGTGGTATTTGACACTTACACATCTCAGTTCAGAGCAGACACATTTCATTGACTCTGACACTGACACTTATGGGTGAGCTAGCTCCAGAGCAGGGTTCTCACAGGGATCCTAGCCAATTGCAAGGCTGGTGGAAACACATGCTGTAACTTCTTCTTCAAGTTCTCTTTCTGTAGATCTGGCTCTGTGTACCACTGATTCCACTCTGAGAAAGTCCAGGTGGTACTCATTCAACTGGCAGTAGACAACACTGGTAGCCATTGCTTCAGAACTATGTTTTACTTATCCTAACAGGCACAAAGTTCTGCACCTAGGAGAGAAACAAAGAAGAGTCAAGTGTATGGGAGAGAGAGAAATGACAGTCAGGATAAGAACTTCAGCTCCTCACTTCTGAGACACAGTTACAAAGGCTGTTCTTTGGAAGTCATATACAATTATTGTGGGGGGTTGAATAGGTTAGCCCCCATAGACTCATGTATTTGAATGCTTGGCCTTTAAAGAGTGGCACTATTAGAAGGTGTGGCCTTGGAGTACTTGTGGCCTTGTTGGAGGGATGGTGTCACTGTGGGGGTGGACTGTAGGGCTCCTATGCTCACCTAGTGTGTGTGTGGCACACAGTCTCTTTCTGCTGCCTACAGATCAAAATGTAGAAATCTCAGGTTTTCTCCAGTATCATGTCTGCCTGCAGGCTGCTATGCTCTCTGCCATGAAGATAATGGACTAAATCTATGAAACCGAAAGCCAGCACCAATTAAATGTTTTTCTTTAATATAAGAGTTGCTGTAGTCATGGCAACTATTCACAGCAATAGAAATCCTAAGACAGTTGTCCATGGGAAGATAAACTAACCATCTTAGCAGAAATGAATATATTTTTGAGACACGCGTCTCTTTGGCAATAGCCAAATCAGACTATTAAGGCAATGACTGCAAGAAATTGGAATTTCCCTGGAAATTTCCTGCTGGGAAAGGAAAAAGGCTGAGGCATGGTGCTTTTCTCATATAATTCTGGCAACTTGTCAGACTACCTTGCAGGAGAGACTGGACTCAAGGCTGGTGGGTTAATGATGAGCAGAACTAAACCTTGACCGGAACTTCTTAGTTAATACATAACTCTTGCCTTCTATTTAAAACCAAAACCTTGTAGTAGAACCAGGAAGATGGACTTAGGAATTCACTGGTATTCTGTGTTTGTTCTTCTTCCCAATGTGGCCACATGCAATAAGTCTGCTTTCTCTGCTTTTTAGTATTGTTTGTTTGCTTATTTGGAGTGTTAGGGCTACCAGCACCCAGGTTCTGACCCTAACAACACTTGCCACAAAATCAGCAGATGGATTGGACCATGTTTTGACTTGACTTGGAAAACAAAACAAAACTATGTGACTTGGGGTCACACCCTATGCCTGAAAACTAGGCTCAGTCTCCCATTCTCAATTAGAGTCAAATTAATAGTAGAACACATAAGAGGAGAGATTTATTTAATATGAGCTCTTGGGAAGAGAAACAAAAGGATTCACTACCTCCAGCACCCCAAATCCACCAGGGTCCTGAAATCAGAGTAAAGTTTTACAGAGGGCCAAGGATGTGCCCCCCTACATAGTCCTGGTCAAGGTGTGGTCTGGCCCACCATTGATCATTGTTGCTTAGGCCTCACTCTAATCTTGTAGGGTGGTCTGATGATAAATAGGATTTAGATAGATTCGCTAAGAGGCTGACAGAAAGGAAAGAGGGCCATGACTGGGTAACAAAGATGACAAATTTTGCAGATGTCTGGCTGCTTCTTTATCCTCCTGACCTGAGCCAAGAGTTTGGTAGGCTTTTTCTCTGGCTAATAGAGCCCCTGCCTGTTGGAGGTACAGCAAGTTCAAAATAAGACGAAGATGTGCTTACCCTAAACTTGTGGACTTGTCAGCATCCCTATCTTTTTTTCAAACTGACCAAACCTAAATGGGGGGGGGGTATCCTCAAAGGTCCTTGAAACCCCCAGACCTCAAGAAGAGATGGGGGTTTTGGCTTCCTGAGTCCCACCTAGACATTGTAGAACATGTTTCTCTTTTTGTGTGTCTAGGTGTGGTTTGTGTGTGTGTGTGTGTGTGTGTGTGTGTGTGTATGTATGTTTGTGTGGTGGTGGTGATGGTATGTGTGTGTGTGTGTGTGTGTGTGTGTGTGTATGTGCATGTGTGTATGTGTCCATCCATAATAAAAGCCTTTCTTTATGAGCTAATTTTGTTTGCTTCACCGGAGATTTACTTGCTGCTATCAGCTGTAGGCAAGATGTTTCCTGCTTTTTTTTTTTTTCTTTTTTTTTCAACTTTTATTAGATATTTTCTTCATTTACATTTCAAGTGTTGTCCAGAAAGTTCCCTATACCCTCCCCCCTCCCGGCCCTGCTCCCCTACCCACCCGCTCCCACATCTTGGCCCTGGCGTTCCCCTGTATTGGGGCATATAAAGTCTGCATGACCAAGGGGCCTCTCTTCCCACTGATGGCAAACTAGGCCATCCTCTTCTATATATGCAGCTAGAGACATGAGCTCAGGGGGTACTAGTTAGTTCATGTTATTCTTCCACCTATAGGGTTGAAGACCCCTTCAGCTCCTTGGGTACTTTCTCTAGCTCCTTCTTCCTTGGGAACCCTGTGTTCCATCTAATAGCTAACTGTGAGCTTCCACCTCCATGTTTGCCAGTTATTGGTATAGTCTCCCACGAGACAGCTATATCCTGGCCCTTTCAGCACCATCTTGCTGGCATATGCTATAGTGTCTATGTTTGGTGGCTGATTGTGGGATGTATCCCTGGCATCCGCAGTCGTTGGGTCCATCCTTTGGATTCTGCTTCACACATGATCTCTTTAACTCTTTCAATGTGTGCTTTGTTCTTAATTCTAGGAAGGGGTGACGTGTCCACATTTTGATCTTCCTTCTTCTTGAGTATCATGTGTTTAGTAATTCTTTAACTGGCAGAGAAATTAAACATGATCAAGACCTTTAGCTGGTAATAAGTTGTTTGAACTATGTAAAATCTCTTTTTAAGACTTGCCCCCATGCCAACCCTGTCCACATACACTGATGGGGACTTTTCCTTTTCCTTCTCTCAGAATGAGATTTCTGGGAAAGTTCCCATTTGGAGGGGTTTAGTAGTTTGATATATTGAGACACAAGGATCTCTTTAGAGTACCTTCATTCCTGTCAGTCCAATTATATGTCTGGACTCACTGACTGCTTCACTAAAAGTTTCTACACTGTTTCCAGGACCCATGACACTTTATAACACCATTTCTTGCTACATTTAGTGTCTTCTTTGAAATTTCTCTTGACTCTTCTCCCTGTCCATCATGTTCAATCAACCTTCCTCCATTTTATAGAGGAGGCCCCACCATAGCTATCTGCTCCTCAACTTTTCCCATTCCCAGTTTACCTTTCATATTGTTATCAGGAAGACCCTTTGGGAAGGTAAACCTATTCATATCTCTCCTTTGGTATAAATAACCCAAAGCTTCCCTTTACCTTCAGAATAAAGGTCAACCTGTTGTCCTCACTTTTGAGGCTCCCCATGAAACCCTTGCCTGCCCTACTTCAGGACATTGGCTATTGGTGCTCACCCCCTCACTGGATAAGCTCTTAATCTGACCCTGGAGCTGCATTAAGTGATTCCACTGCTTAAAGTCACATGTCTTCTTACTTATTGGCTGACTAATCCTTCCTTAAGCTTCAGTTTAAATTTTCCTTCCTCCTGGACAAGACAGTACAGGAAGAAGTCACTACAGGTCCTATAGAGAGTAGCCTCCCCTGGGTCTCCTCATAGCACTGGAATCCTTCATGCCACTTCCCAAGCTTTGTTGATTATTAGTATCTCCCTCCAGAGGCACGCAGGAGGAAGGGGGGGCATGAATTTGGACAGTTTCACACTCCCTCCCTCTCAGTTCGGAGCCAGGCACAGAGGTAACTGGTATCTGCCTATGGTCTAGCTCGACAATTCTGCCATGTTAATTACAAGGATACAACAATATTAAAGATTCTCTCTTGAATGTGGTTTTGCTCAGGGCCATTCATAGCTGAGAAAAGGAACTCAGCAATATTGATATGAATGTATTAGACTATTCAAGAAAGACCTAAGACGACAGAAAAGGAGATTGCACCAGCAGGCTGGCTGCACCACAACGGCCATGATGGTCTAGAGGAAAATGTATCAGTTATTCACAGGAAAATGCTCACCAGGAGATCCAGCTGATGGCACAGAGGACAGTTTTCATTTTCTTTATTTGGGCAAGCTCCTCTGACATTTTAAATTAAACTAAATCCCATATGGTTGCTTGCTGTAGAATTTATTTTTAGGCTTCAGCTATCATCTCTGGGGTGTATCCTGTTTCTTTTTATAGCCAGACCACAACTATTGATTCCCAGGATCATTGTGTCTTCTTTGTCTAGGTGCAGGCACTCTAGGCAGTAGTGACTGCTCCCTATCAGGGATCTGCCTGGAAATACCAGGGCAGTTCCAAGGTAGCCTTCCCTTTCCTACTACTGCTCCATGCCTGCAGTAGAGGACCAGCTGGGGGCTTCATTGCCAGAGAAGCTGATATATCAGCTGGAATCCCACAGAGAGTTGGTGGGGGAAGCCCCCACCAACTCAGACATTTACATGTGGGCAGACCTTAGCTGCAAACCCATTCTTCATCCTGCCTCATACTTCCCTCCACAGTGGTGTCTTTTGTTGTGCCTGTGCTAAAGGGAGTCCTGGAGCCCCAGCTATTGTGAGCCTCCAATCTGCTATGTGTGTAAGAGGGGTGGGGGGTGGGAGGCACACATGCTCATCTGCCTTTCCTCCCTCTTCTTTTTATTATCATTAATAATGAAATATTGAGACCAGGCTGCTAATGAGCCTAAACTCCCCTCTGTTCGTTTATTTTTTGCCTCCGCACTGTCACTTCAGAGTAAATTACTTTTCTCTGCATCTTGTTCAGGGGATATCACACCAGCATGACCCTCCCCCTCCCACCCTTGTTCTAATCTCAGGGTTATTCAGTTTCTCTCACTGCAGTTTACTAAGCAAGGGAGGTTGACCCATCTATCATACTTAAACCTGTGCAACATGTCTTCTCCTGCAATTGAGACATCATTCTTGTTGCACCGAGTTGCCTTGGGTTTTAAACACTTATACAATACACATAGCTGTAACCTATAAAAGAGTAAATACATAATATATACTGATATCTCTGTGTTATGAGTTTAATGGAAAAATATTTAAAGACCGAGAGCAGAGAGAGAGACCTGTTCTGGAGAGAGGGGGGCTAACCAAACAGCCTCCTGTTCCACACAGACACATCTGCTGGGCTCTGACTCCTGCTTATGGCATGCTAAGCACTTGCTTGTCAATCCGGAGATGTCAGGTTGTGAAACAACCAACATTACGTAGAGATTTTGTGCCAGGATGACAGCTAGCACCTCCAATATGCTTTTGTCTCCTGTTCAAAGATGCTCAAGTGGCCTTCCTCACACAGACATTTCTTCTAGTCTCCTTTGCTGTTCACCACTACAAAGCACTCAGTCCTCCTTCCTTCTTTTCCTTTCCTGACTCCATTCTCTTTACCTGCTTCAGACGACATCCCAGCTCTGTGCTTTCAGAGTGTGACCTTAGACAAAGATCACAGCCTTCCTAGCTGTGTGTTAGCAATGACGGTGCTTGTTTACTTTTGAGTGCTTTGAGGATGTGGCATGCTTAGTAGCCTTTGTAAATTTTTCCCCACTTACAATTTCTCCCCAGGAAATTATTTGCTACCTCAGATAGGTATATAAAATAATTACATGAAGCAAACATCTACTTATAATAAACCATAAGAAAAGTATCTCAAGCAATTCCTTTGTATGTATATAATTGTACCATTTGCTAAAAAATGAAAGCAGATTTGTATAGTAATGAGATGACAGTGTTTGTATATTTTTACATAGAGATTTAAACCTGGACAGAATATTCAGTAGTAGAGGGGATCTACAGCATATTCAGTGTTTTTCAGAGTTGATCGATATTTTAATTTTTCAATCATTGCTGAGTGTTGCTTTGCATAAATGCATAGTATATAATGACAGAAGTGTGCTTACAGACACTTTTGAGGTTGCTAGAAATTCTGTTCTAATCCCAAGCCAAAATTTATATAGAGATTTTAAATGCAATTCAAGTCAGCAACTCAAACAGCAATTTTAAAAATCAAACATTTTAACATAGTACAACTCAAATATGCACTAATTTGGTACTTAAATGCCGAGGAATGATGTCAGGACCACATTTAAATGCTTTGTTTTTTGTAATTGAACCATTATGTTTTGGTAAGGGCAGAACACTGGCCCACTAAAACACTCTCTGATCTAAGCTGAGGAATTCTAGGTAGTTTTTGTTGTCCTTACTCAGAAATGAGGTTGCAGCAAAGTTGTTTAACGCAGCATAGTCAAGCACAGTCACAAATTTCTGAGACTTACCACACAATTGAATTTAGGTTAATTTTTGTTCATTGTACACACAGAAACTTTTTGCCATGACCCTTACATTCAATAATTCCAGGTAGCTTTACAAGCTGTAGTTTAGCAATATGGGCTCACCACAGAGCCTCATGCTTGGTAAATGCTCAATAGATTTTTTCTTCTTTGGCTTTCTTTTTTATATTTGTCCCTTCTTTTGTTATCAGTATGAATTCTGACTCAGAGAATAAATGTTCCCCAATCACTCCTTGTTCATCCTATACAAAATAGCATATGCTTTATGTTGTAGTTGATAACACTGTCAGGAGCTGAACAAGATGATACAAATCAGAAATTTCAAGCCATTTTTTATTTAAAATTTTAGTATTTTGTTTATTGTTACTTTCTTGCCTTAACTTTTAAATATTGCACTATGAAACTATTTATCTTAGTTATAGAGCCTTTGGTTCTGTTCCTGAGGTGAGAGAGTCCTGGGACTTAGTTGCCTTAATGAGCCCCTGTTTCCACTGTCACAGAAGTATGTGTCTTTACTTTCTTTGGCTTTTCCACTTCTGCTTTGTGTATATATTTGAAACAATAGACAAATTCTCTTTAAATTTATTTTCTGATTGCGTATGTGTGGTGTGTTGCTTTGTATGTCGGTAAAGTGCCAGAAGGTGTCAGATTCTGTGGAGATGATGTTGTAGTCAGTTGTAAGCATCCTGATGTGAGAACCAAACCTGGATCCTCTTCAGGAGCAGTATGTGCTCATAAAGGATAAACCATCTATGTAGTCCTGTCAGCATGCACTTTCTGGATAAAAGGGTCATCCTTTTTGGACTGTCATTGGAGAGCAAAGTAAGGAAGAGTCTATTTAACCCACCAAAGAAGAGTCCAGTGGACTGAGCATGAAGGAAAAGCTGGCAGAAGATACATTTGCGATCTCCAAGACCCAGACAACAGTCTTTCAAATCTCCCCAGCTGATCCATGAAATCTCATCCTACTTTCCTTGATAAGACATGAGCTCGGAATACCCAAGATACAATTTGCAAAATACATGAAACTCAGTAGAAGAAAGACAAAAATGTGGATACTTCTATCCTTCTTAGAAGGAGGAGCAAAATCTATGGAAGGAGTTACAGAGACAAAGTGTGAAGCAGAGACTGAAGGAATGACCATTCAGAGACTGCCCCACCTAGGGATCCATCCCATAAACAACCACCAAACCCAGACAATATTGTGGATGCCAATAAGAGCTTGCTGACAGGAGCCTGATATAGCTGTCTCCTGAGAGGCTCTGCCAATGCCTGACAAATACAGAACTGGATGCTCACAGCCATCCATTGGATGGAGCACAAGGTCCCCAATGAAGGAGCTAGAGAAAGTACCCAAGGAACTGAACGGGTTTGCAGCCCCACAGGAAGAACAACAATATGAACCAACTAGTACCCCCAGAGCTCCCTGGGAACACTAACCAAAGAAAACACATGGTGGGACTCATGGCTCTAGCTGCATATGTAGCAGATGATGGCCTAGTTGGTCATCAGTGGCAGGAGAGGCCCTTGGTCCTGTGAAGGTTCTATGCCCCAGTATAGGGGAATGCCAGGGCCTGAAAGCAGGAGTGGGTGGGTTGGTGTGGGTTGGTGAGCAGGGGGAGGGGGAAGGGGATAGGGGGTTTCCAGAGGGGAAACTAGGAAAGGGGATAACATTTGAAATGTAAATAAAGAAAATATCTAATAAAAAGAAAAAAGAAAAAACCGCTGTGGGGGGCTGGAGGGGGGGAGACAGGAATCACTTAGGAACCAGCCCAGACATGGAATTTCTTGTGAACACAACTGTGTGAGTACAATATGTCCCAGCAAAAAGATTAGGTAACAGAAGTTAAATAGCATGGCGTCACTATTTTCATTTCCATACATGCTAGTAGGACTGAGAAGGGTGGTGGTGGTGGTGGAATCTTCTCTGTTTCCCAAGATTAAGTAAGGGATATACAGTGTTATTCCATACAGTACTTTTGGTTTGAGGATAAAGAGTAACCTCTAGTCAAAGGACAAGCTGACTCTGAGCTCCCAGGACCGTTTGCTAAAGAAGCATGTAACACAGTTCTGTGTTTACCTTCTAAGAGCATTCAGGATACTGTCGGAAATTTATGCAGTTATATTCCAAGCTTTGCATTTCTGGCGGAGTGTTAGATGTTTTCATAATTTCCCAGATAAATCTACTTTCTATTAAAGCAAAGAATCTTTAAATCTCACATAAATCCATCAGCTAACCCTATCCTACTGGCCAAATCCAGCTAGTGTTTAGGCTCAGCTCCACATAAGTCACTGAGCAAACCTAAAATTCATTAACCTGATACAAACTTATTTTCCCTTTTCTTCAGATTTATTCTGACTTGAAGCAAAGTGTGAGTAGCACTTTTGTTCCAATTTGTTCTTCCAATGTTTGCAAATATGCCTGAAGAATATATTAAAATGTCAGAGCTGAAGCATCAAGCCATTTACCTTTATAAACATGATTCAAGATCTAGGCTGGTGCTTGAGTGTTATTGGGTAGTGGTCTTCAAAGTTCAGAAAACAACGACCAGAGAGATCTATCAGGAAGAATGATTATTCTTGGTGATTAGTATCCACATTCTGACAATGGGTCTGGAATGTTATCAGAAAACTGGCATTTTCAACATGTGCCCATGTGGGATGGTTAGTTTTATAGCATGTGTCCAGATGGAATAGTTAGTTTTGGTTGTCAACTTGAGTGATTGGAAGATAGCTAGAAATCTGGTGTGGAAAAGAGTTCAGAAGCCTTTGGTATTGGTTTGTAGGCAGATATAGGAGAGTTTGGGGAGCTGTAGAATGCTGGAAGCAGAGTTCAGTGGAGGGTGCTGTTGAGGATCTTCATGGTTGTGCTTGTGAGTTTTCAGATAGAAATAAGGACTCTACTGGGATGCCAGCTATGCAGTCTGTGGTGTCACGATCTCGGCAAAGAACTAAGATCTATTTATCCAGACCCCAAAACTTTATGAAGGCTAAGTTTAAAGGTGCTGGATAGCTTTTGGTAGAAGAAATTTTATGCCAGCCTAACATTAAAGAAGCATACTAGATGCTCCCATCTGCCTTGAGCTAGATTTACAATGAGAGTCAGGAACAAAAGTCAGAGTAGAAATATTTTCTAAAAGTGTAGCTTGAACAGAACAGAAGTATGTGCAAATTTCTAGTTTAAAATGGCCCAGTCTCCAAAAAGAGTTATATCACTAAGAAGAAGTCAATGAATCTCCCTACTGGGAGGAAAGGGAAGACATCTTGAGGAAATTGTCAAGTCACCACCCTTAATCTAGTACAGTTTTAAAGGTATGAAACGTATACTCATTTCAAGAGCTTTCATTACAGGTGAGAACCATAGGCCCCACTTGCACAGAACTACCTAAAAATAATTTTCTTTGGATTTATTTATATTTGTTCATTTATAGAGATATCAAAGATTGCTTCAGACATAGCTCAAGTGGCCTGAATCCAATTTGCATTAGTGCAGACATTTTTATTATCCACATGATGCTAATTCTGTTAATACACCATATGAAGGAGTTAGGGGATTATGTCAGCTTCCACCCAAAATTTCAGCAGTAAACAGAGGAAAGTAGATAGTATATGATAATGATAGTGTTCTTAGTTATTTTGTGTTATTTTGATAAAATGCCCAAACCAAAAGCCCTTACACACACACACACACACACACACACACACACACACACACACACACATTAAAAACGAGAATAAAATCTTAAAACCCTATCACAGCAGGATTGAGTTGCCTGAAGGCAGACTTTGAGAGGATGATTTGAATAAAGTCACGCAGAGGCCTCATGAAGTTAGAAATGCCAGGAGTATGAAATAGAATGCTTTTTAGGAAGGCCTGGAGACAGCTAGAAAAGGAAGCCCATGGATGTCCTTATGGGCATTAGCCAACAAGGTTGTGGGGGCAGGACTTTCTCAGTGTTTGGAGCTCACAGCATACTACCTTGTATCTTACACACCTGGCAGGAAGCTATAGGATTTAATTCTTACACTGCTGGATTTTATTCTTGCTTATGTCTGGTCTTGGCTTCCTCTGCCTCTTTTCCTACCTTCTGGAATGAGGATGTTAATTATATATCTTTGTGTCATGAAAGTATGTGACATTAAGATGGAGTTCCTAGCTGCTTTTGCATTGAGTTTCAAATGAGACTTTGTGCCTGGATGTTTAGGAACATATTCTGTAGAATCTAAGAGATGAAGCTAAATTCATTTTCACTGTGAGATAGAATTGTGCTTTGGAGTCCAGAGGAAGAATGCTACTCTTCACTTTGGGTCCAGAATGTCTGCCAAAGACAATGCAAGCAAGAATTTTATCTCATGGGTCAATCCATGAGGAACAGCTTACTTACACTAGAAGGGTTACTATATAGTCCTTGTGTTACTAATTAGTAGTGCAGTCAGTGGTGCAACATCTGAGAGGTGGCAGCTGGTTAAAGGACTTCAAGCCAAAGTTGGGAATGGGGCAGTATGGCCTTAAGGGAGACATGAAAAAGTTATGTTTTCTCTTTTTGTTTTCCTGGATATCATGAAGTGAGCTCCTACACCTACATGCCTCTGTGAGGTGGTGTACTTTCTAAGACTCAAAGCAATAGCTCTAAGAGACAATGGATGGATAATCTTTCTCAAACCAAGAGCCAAAGTAAACCTTTCCTAACTTTAAGTTGATTACTTGGGTGTTTTACTACAAGAATTAGAAGTCTGTTCAACACATCAAGTGGTATAGATGCTGCTTATCTAGAGACTGAGATCTGAGGACTATTGGTGTAGACTCTGTGTGCATCAATGCTGCCACTGAGATTCAGATAAATTCAATAATCTCATAAACACAAAGTCCTTCTAGTCCCCCATTACAGTAAGCTGTGCTGTTACTCTTATGCATTTCTTTCTGGTATCTTATCTGCTCTATCCTCAGTCTGCTCTTTTCCATCCAACCAATGGGTAGAAAAATATGAGGGGCAAGCTTATCCCATAGGAAGCATGTGTGAACAACAGGGTGAATCTTGTTGTCCAGATGATGCCTAGGAGGAAGCAGAAATGTATTTGGTTGACTTCTGTGACATACTTAAAGGATGTTTGGATTTTATTTTGTCTGTGAAAGTTTAGTTTATGGCCTCAATTTTCTACTTTGCATGAGTACTGATTGCATCCAAGCCTTGTTTCTATGTTTGTGTTTTCTTCCTAAATAATGGGCACCTTACCATGCCCCGTCTTGTCTTTGCACAGAACAGGAGCCCTGATGGTGGAGTTGGGGTTTGAGGGAGGATATCAGCAGCAGAAGAAGCACCTACTACTTCAAAGAGCCTCAATTCCCTTCTGTAAGTCTCACCAACATGACCGCCTAAACATTAGCTGAACAAGGACAAAAATAGATGTACTAAAATGGACCAGAGAAAGTCCACAAGTCCTCACCTACACACAGAACTACAGGTAACTAAGAAATGCCAAGAGTGGAAGAAATAATCATGTTTTATTTCTTAATGAAGAAGAATATAAACAAATATAGGGTGTGGAAAGGAGGAGAAAAAAATAATCATTTTTTCCTGCTTGTTTTACTCATGCTGCTCTTTCTGTGTTTCAGTTCCACACAGTTAGTGTAAGAAATGGAGAATGAGCATCTGGCTGAGGCTAATTTTTGTTACAATCACGATTCTGACAAGCTCAGTGGTGCCCAACTATATATGTAGGCAGAGATGCTTAAAATAGCCTTGCAACTACCACCAGCTCGAAGAAGCATTATATACAAGAAGAAAAGATAGCATTGTGTGCCAAGTAAGGTTCAAAGAAAGACATTCATGTTGAAATCAGTTTCCTTCCCACGCCAGAGTTTACTGGGAGAGAGGAAATAGCTGCAGAGTCTATTCTAGCTGCCACTTATTTATACACACATCCCTGTTCCTTCTGGGATGTGTTCTATACAGAAAGTCTGAGGCACTCTAAGTGTCTCTTCTGCAGAGATTTTACATTACATAGCTATCTTAGGAATTGGGTACTAGTCATTTCAGAGTAGCAACCAGCTACTAGATGTATAACCACCCCACTTTTCATGATGGTTTTGCACGAATCTTCTCCTTTGCATCATTTATATAAGATGTTTAAAAGCTCACTTGTAGGCACTCCTTGTCCTCAACTTATTGGTAGAAAAATGTACCTCAAAGGCACAGAGTGACTCATCCAAGGTCCAAAGAAGCTTGAAACTTGAAATGAGTTTAGAATTGATGGAGCTCTGCTCCACACAACACTGAACACAGCAACCCCAGCATTAAAGGCGGCTGATTATTTTCCCTTCCTACACCCTAACCTATAAGAATAATTTGTCAAATTATTTCTTATATAACTCTGGTAAAACTTAGATCAAATAGATCTTTTTAATGATAATTTATCAATGTGCCTACTATTTGCTTCAGTAAAATCCCACATAATAAATATATATTGCAGATATCTAGCATTCATTGTGCCCAAAGCTATCCTAGAGATATTTATTCATCAATTTATCTATCTATCTATCTATCTATCTATCTATCTATCTATCTATCTATCTATGTATGTATTTATTTATTTATTTATTTACTGGGGAAATGTTCCTCTCAATGCTTTTTCTCAGCCTTTGTTCTTTCTGAATACCTCATGTATATGTCTTTCTTTTCTTTTCTTTTTCCTTTTTTTGTTTTGTTTTGTTTTGTTTTGTTTTTTACAAGACAGGGTTTCTCTGTATAGCTCTGGCTATCCTGGAACTCACTTTGTAGACCAGGCTGGCCTTGAACTCAGAAATCTGCCTGCCTCTGCCTCCGGAGTGCTGGGATTAAAGGCGTGTGCCACCACGCCCGGCTCATGTATATGTCATTCTTGTCACCCAATGTATTTTAATATTATATCAGCAAGTATCTGCTAAGGCCAGGTTTATCACAGAAATGTGCTATGACTTAAATATTCTTCTTAGTAAGGGTTTCTCTTTTTCCATATGTTTTATAATCACAATCAAGACAACCTACTCTACTCTTTTGAATTCCAAGCTCCAGTTCTTGTTCCAAAATCCCTGTATTATCAAGACATCTAGAAATGTCTGAAAGTCACATCATCATGGAAACTGAGTGAATACTTTGAGAGAAAATAGTTATCTGTCTCGATGACCCTCAGACAAATGGCAGGAAACTGACAAAAAGCAAAAGCCAAGCATTCCTTTTTAATGTTTCTTTTCTCTGAAAAATACTGCCTTCCACATGTGTTCATCTAAGGACTCTTCCTCAAGATGTTTTGTGTCATAACAAAATCGTGGGTGATTTGGGGTACCAGGATGCTTGCTTTGGCATTTCCTATGACTTCTCTTTCTATCTTGGGTTTTGATTTCATTTGCTGTGAGTTTCTGGGTTTCATTCAGAGCAGAGAGCTGGTGTGACTACTTTTTTTTCCCCCCACATTTGATCTTACTGCGTTAAACTCCAGCTGTTGTTTTTTGTTTATTTGTTTGTTTGTTTGTTGTTTTTGTTTTGCTTTCACAAGTTGCTAAATTAACATCCCTGACCATTTTGGCCCATTTTCATTTCACGATGATATATCACAGTAAAGTGTCACCCAGTGAGGTGGTTGTTTGTGATCTATGTTTATCATTTTGATAGCTTTCAAGATTGTAAAGTTAAGCAAGGGAACATGCGGTCAACACCTAGTGGAGAGCCACTGGTTTGTTAGAAACTATATTCCTAACAAGAGAAAAAATATACTACTCTGTCTATCAACAGATTGACGTGTTTTATGAAGTGCAAGTGACAGCCTTTCATGCAGGCACTAACAGCATTACTGTTAGAGGGCTTTTAAAAATAACTAATATACTTTATGACATGAAATATATTAAAATGTCAGTGTTTTAACCAATGTTTATAGGAATATGTTACAGTCATTTATTGAGTTTATTAAACATGCTATGGACTAACAAGATAAAAGATGATTTACAAATAAAGTTGCTATTATTTAGAGTGAGTCTGATATCTGAGTTTACTGAGCATAGATACATGGCATGCCTTTTTTTTTTTCAGATGGAGCTACATTTTTGGAAAATAAATAAATGTGCCTAAACAACATTCCAAACTCATTTAGTCAAATTTTCTGTGCTTTTATACAATGACATTGAGATGAAGTCTTGTACACTTTGAACTGTTTTGGAATCTCTCTGAGAAACTGGTTCACAAATCCAGGTTGTGCACTGTAATTGCTGGGTGCTCATCCTTTTCCAACTCCCAGTCCTGAATCATATGGAAGGGATGGTTTTCTTCTGTAGTCTCAATGGCTGCGTGAGGGAAGGACACAGACTAGGCAATCAGTACACATTTCTTAAATAAATTATGAAATAATGAATGACTGAGATCTGTTGGTTGACCCTCTTTCTCACAAACTTGAATGATCAGGACAGGGCATCTGCTGTAAAGAATGGCTCCCTAATGGAACATACCTTAAAGCATCAGACTTTTAAAGTAACAAAGATTAGCCAGAAAGCCATAGTCTCATGCATTCAGATAAGCTTGAATTTAGCATATGATTGTGGGTTCTCTTTGTGGTGAAAGGACATTTGTGCGTAAAGGACCTCTTGAGTGGAGATCTACATGGCAAGTTGGATTTCATATGTCAATAACTTTTCATGTAAATTCTCAATATTTTAAAGCAAAACCATGGGGGTGGGGATGGGCACCTTGCCTTGCCTTGTCTTAAAATACCTATCTCAATTTTATTACAGCCCATCTGATTATCATCCTTTATTTCCCAGTTTTTGAAGAGAAGGGAAGCACAGTGTAAGCATGGAATATGATTTATTTTGCTGAGAACATTCAGCACAGTGAGATGTTGTAGATAGCTCCAAAGGAGTCAAAGTGAAAGACTGACATCTGTGAGGTTCTAAAACTAAACTTGGGCTTAAGAGGACTACTGACTCAAGCAAAGTTTTTCTGAAGTCAATTACATTTTAGAAAAGTTGAAAATTAAAGTATGAGGAGACAGTGTCGCTATACCCCAAGGAAGTAACCAGTTTTTCTTGCATATTTATATACATTGCATATCTATGCACATATACATCAAACGCATAGATACTTGTGACTGTAATTTATTGAAAGATATGCTTATATTGCTTATATTATTTTGTATTCTGATTTTACTTTTTAACATTTACTCATTTTGTATTTGTGTATGTGCATGTGTGTGCATGCTCTTGCTACAGTATGCATGTAGAGGTCAGAGGACAACTATTCTCTCCTTTCACCACATGGGGTCCAGAGACTGAACACAATTCTTTAGCCTTGGTGGCAAGCACCATCGTACCTCTAAGCCATCTCAATAGTCCAGCATGCCATTTTCTATCCAGCTGGATTAATTGATAATTAAATGCTGGGATGGATTTAGAGCAAATTTATCTGTTGGCATAAATGCTACCATTGTACATTTAGAATGAGGAACACTTAGGGTTTAAAAGTAGCTTAGAAATCACCTACTTGAACCTGACTCCCATTCTTACTCCATAAATCAGGAAAACAATAACCTAGCAGTTATCACCTGTGTTTGTGTGTGTAATGCTTTCCTATGCACATGGGATATGGGCACAGGGCATGGTGCAATGTGCCAGCTCCCAATCAGAGCATTGCTCACAGCCTGAATCAGATACCTGTTAGCTTTTTGATACAGGAAAACATTAAAATTATATACACTACCTTCTCTCTCTCTCATGGTGCATACTGGAGGGTCAACGTGAAAATTAAATGAGTAAGTACATTTAAGAAAATTAAATGAGAAATACAGTGGCAAGTTCATGATTTTGATCTTCAACTCTCTCAAAAGACTGACATAGACTGTAAAAGATGGTCTAGAAGTCCATGTCCCTAATTCCACACTTCTAGATACTGAAACAGAAGTATTGTCATGAGTTAATGATGGTATTGGTTACATTGAAAGTTCCAGGACAGCCAGAAGTACATTGCAAGACTTTATCAACCACTCCTCTCTTATACCAACAATGTGATTTCATAGTCAACTCATCAGCTAATCAGAAAAACACTATGAGCAAATGTAGTAATGAACTAGGTCTTGTGGAGTTATAAAAGGATGCTAAAGGGGCTTATCAATTCCACTGTGAGGAGAAAACTTAAAGATGAAGCAAACAACCTTAATAACTGTGTCTTATAACTGTGTCTAGCCATGTATGTCCATCCATGTGCAGGATTGCATATTTTTAACTTTGATCTGGGCCATTATCCATTCTAATGGTTCCTGTTGAGGCAGGAAAAGACAGGAACTGAATTATAGGAAATACAGACTCCTTCCTAGCCCAATGCCTAATTAGTGGTTGCATTTACATGATAAAGCCATGGTTTGAATTTGGAATGTTCCCTACAGGCCTTCATGTCACAAGCTTTATCCATATCCATAGTGCTTTCAGAAAGAGATGTGACTTTTATGAGATGGAGTATTGTCTTATTTAGGGTTTTCCTTCTGTGAACAGACACCATGACCAAGGCAACTCTTACAAGGACAACACGTAATTGGAGCTGGTTTACAGGTTCAGAGGTTCAGTCCATTATCATCAAGGCAAGAGCATGGCAGCCTCCAAGCAGGCATGATGCATGCAGAGCTGAGAGTTCTGTATATTCATTTGAAGGCTGCTAGTGGAGGAAGACTGATTTCCAGGCAGCTAGGATAAAGGTCTTATGCTCACACCCACAGTGACACACCTACTCCAACAAGGCCACATCTACTCCAACAGGGCCACACCTTCTAATAGTGCCACTCTCTGGGCCAAGCATATACAAATCATAACAAGTCTTGCCCTCCTCTTCCTCTACTGTGTCTATTAGATGCTCCAACTATAATTGCTACACTCTTATGTGCACAGCATCAAAAGCAACAGAATCAACCAACCCCTCTAAAATATTGTTAGCTAAAATGAGATTTTCCTCTTATAAGGTTGATTATTTCATTGTATTTTATTTATAGTCATCAGAATATACATAGTTGGAAGCTGATGGTTGGAGTATTGACTGGAATATACTGGAATATATATATATATATATATATATATATATATATATATATATATATATAAATTGATCAGCATATTGATTGGAATATATATATATATAAACTGATTGGCATATTGGTTCAGAGGAAGGTGAAATCTAGCACGATATGACTGGGAAAGGAAAGATCTCAGGGAAAGAGGATTTCAGTTAGTCTTAGAAGGAATGGGCTGGAAGCAAAGGTGGAAGTAGGGATCCACTCAGGCATAGAGAAGGCAGGGTAGGGCTCCAGCATAGTACAGTAGGGATAGTAGGATATATCAGAGGAAAGGAAGTCAGGAAGCTCATCAAGCTTTGTGGGACTGTCATAGGCAGCCTATTTTGGTTGAATGAGGCTTGCTCCGGCGACCCAGTAGAAAACTCTACAAGGGATGAAAAAGCAAGCCATGTTCCCAGAGTCAGGTGCCTGATACCACAGAGCCCCCAACTCTATAATTCTGTGACTATCAGTCACATAGACAATGTCCCAAGTTTCTGGCATTCTGGCTAGACTCCACCCGGACAGTTACCTGACTATAGCCAGGTTTGCTCCTCCCCACAGTTACCTGATAGCCCAACCCACTATAAAAGGGGCTGCTTGACACCTCCTTGCCCGCTTTAAGCTCTCACCTTTCTTACTCTCTAGCCCTTCTTCTCTCTCTCTCTTTCCCCCTCTCTCCAAGTGACCATGGCCAGCTTCTCTCCCTCTTTCTATCTTATCTCTTTCCTCTCACCTTTCTACAATAAGGCTCTAAAACCATAGACTGTCTCTGCTCATCAAGGCCCACTGTGCTTGAACAATAGGATAGGCTTTCTCCTAATGAGCTGTGTCTAACATCCCACCAGAAGGTCTTCCTGTGCTCCAGCCACAGACCAGACCAAGGTTGCTCGAGTGAGAACCATCAAGCACCCTCTACTCCTGCCCTCTCCTCCCTTTAGCCCCCGGGCTGACCAGAGCCTCCTGAGCCACCCCGGGGGTCCCCCATTTGTTCTCAACTTCCCTGAGGTATCCAGCATAGGATGCCCGAGACTGAGAACCTGATATCTAGGACTGCCCCTTGCCCACTCCCTACCGAGCTGGGATTCCATGGCTTCACACAGCCAGACACCCACCTGGGCCGTGGCAGCAGTTCTTCTGCCAGAGCACAGGAACTATGGTGGGACTTGAGTTTTCCCCTACTCCATTTATTTTCTTCGGTGCCCACTGCCCTGCAAAGCTTCACTTTGCGTGGACAGAAATTTTGCTCCTAGGAATCTAGTTCTTTTCTTTTTTCTTTTTTTCTTTTTTTTATTTTTGGTTTTTCGAGACAGGGTTTCTCTGTATAGCCCTGGCTGTCCTGGAACTCACTTTGTAGACCAGGCTGGCCTTGAACTCAGAAATTCTCCTGCCTCTGCCTCCCGAGTGCTGGGATTAAAGGCATGCGCCACCACGCCCGGCTGGAATCTAGTTCTTAACCAAGATCCTTGGTAAATAACCTAGAGACTTCCATNTGGGCTGGCAGTCTTGGGTTCTATAAGAGAGCAGGCTGAGCAAGCCAGGGAAAGCAAGCCAGTAAAGAACATCCCTCCATGGCCTCTGCATCAGCTCCTGCTTTCTGACCTGCTTGAGTTCCAGTCCTGACTTCCTTTGGTGATGAACAGCGATGTGGAAGTGTAAGCCAAATAAACCCTTTCCTCCCCAACTTGCTTCATGGTCATGATGTTTGTCCAGGAATAGAAACCCTGACTAAGACACAGCCTATTTTGGTTGAATGAGGCTTGCTCTGGCGACCCAGTAGAAAACTCTACAAGGGATGGAAAAGCAAGCCATGTTCCCAGAGTCAGGTGCCTGATACCACAGAGCCCCCAACTCTATAATTCTGTGACTATCAGTCACATAGACAATGTCCCAAGTTTCTGGCATTCTGGCTAGTCTCCACCCGGACAGTTACCTGACTATAGCCAGGTTTGCTCCTCCCCACAGTTACCTGATAGCCCAACCCACTATAAAAGGGGCTGCTTGGCACCTCCTTGCCTGCTTTAAGCTCTCACCTTTCTTACTCTCTAGCCCTTCTTCTCTCTCTCTCTTTCCCCCTCTCTCCAAGTGACCATGGCCAGCTTCTCTCCCTCTTTCTATCTTATCTCTTTCTTCTCACCTTTCTACAATAAGGCTCTAAAACCATAGACTGTCTCTGCTCATCAAGGCCCACTGTGCTTGAACGATAGGATAGGCTTTCTCCTAATGAGCTGTGTCTAACATCCCACCAGAAGGTCTTCCTGTGCTCCAGCCACAGACCAGACCAAGGTTGCTCAAGTGAGAACCATCAAGCACCCTCTACTCCTGCCCTCTCCTCCCTTTAGCCCCGGGGCTGACCAGAGCCTCCTGAGCCACCCTGGGGGTCCCCCATTTGTTCTCAGCTTCCCTGAGGTATCCAGCATAGGATGCCAGAGACTGAGAACCTGATATCTAGGACTGCCCCTTGCCCACTCCCTACCGAGCTGGGATTCCATGGCTTCACACAGCCAGACACCCACCTGGGCCGTGGCAGCAGTTCTTCTGCCAGAGCACAGGAACTATGGTGGGACTTGAGTTTTCTCCTACTCCATTTATTTTCTTCGGTGCCCACTGCCCTGCAAAGCTTCACTTTGCGTGGACAGAAATTTTGCTCCTAGGAATCTAGTTCTTTTCTTTTTTCTTTTTTTCTTTTTTTTCAAAAACCAAAAAGCTCTGTCCCAAAGAGACATATCGGGACCGACAGGACCTTGAGTGAAACATCTGGTCCGACCGGAACTTGAGTCTTTAAGAGGACGGAGACGGAGGGCTCACGACCCTAATTTCCGTACGCGGTGGTGCGGGCCGACCTTAGATCAAGAATTGGTTCTAGGAACCATTTATTGGATCTCTGAAGGTACCTATGATGAAATGAAGGGCAATTGAATCCTCTCTCTCAGAGCTGGCAGTGAGCAGAGCAAAGTCTTCTCCACATTTGGAAATACAGAGACTTGAGAGCTGTAGAAATTAACAGGTGGAAGAAGCTTGAACATCCTAGCAGCAGAGTGTTACTGGGGACCTTGCCCACAATCATGTGTACATCTGTCCTACAGATAATGCTCAGACATCTTGAAAGCAGTAAAAATTCGGACCTTGTCCACAAGTCATGTGTACATCTGTCCTATGGCCACAGAACCACCCAGAGTATGCCTTTCTAAGATGCCCATGTGCTTTGCCTTGTAAGCTGCAAAGGGTTAACTGGTGCCTGACACAATGTCTGCTGCTTTACCTTTACCCCAGTGACCACAAACCACACTGGCTCAAACCATTCACATGTCTCTCCTAGGACAGCCAATACAGCTGAGTCCAGCCATGGAACAGCTGTTCTGAGCAATTGAGAAACTCCTCTTGGAAACATAGCCCACAAGATGCACATGCAGCAGAGAGACTGATTAAAAATACAAGATGAAATATTGCAGCCATCAATCCTTCTTGCACATGACTGCCTTCTATTGAAAGGGTAGAGCTTCCAGGGAAAGAAAAGAAATGAAGAAAGCGGTTTTTATCAATTTCAGAGAAACACTTTGATACAATCCTGAAAATTTTTCTTGGTGAAATATTTTCTTTTATTACCCTCCATCATACAGCGTCTGTTTAATTTCCCCTTTTCAGCAGGTATATATTTCAGTTTTTAATTTAGAGAAAACACTGTTGCTCCTCATTGGTTTCCCCACTCCATTTCATTTCCTATTTGCTGGATTCTCCTTAGAAGTTCTGTAGTTGTTGTTGCCAGAGATGAGCAATTTCTTGTGATATTTTGTTCCCCAAAACTTTTGTTTGAAAAAGAGAATATGACCACAGGCAATTTAATTTCCCCAGACTTCAATTTTCACATCTGCCAAAAATATGCAATTTCTCCTTCCACCTTCAATACTTACAAGCATAATATTACCTTTATTAATATATCCATGTGCAGAATTAAAAATAAAACATCTATAGTACAATTATATCTAGTATGGGTGTGAGGCAAGGGTCTTGCTAGACTGAATCTGTAGAGCCTTATTGAGTTTTATAATAAAAGAACCACTCGGGTTGGGGAGGAAACTCAGTAAAGAGCTTACACTGCAAGCTTGAGGACCCGAGTCATATCCCCAGGATCCACATGAGAAGCTGGGCTTAGTGGCACATATATGTAATCCTGTATAGAGAAGCAGACAGGCAGATTCCTGGGGGCTCAGTGGTCAGCTAGCCTAGACTAATTGGTGAGCCTTCAGGCCAGCAAGCAGCCCTGTCTTAAAAATAAATGTGGATAGTTCCTAGTAAAGACACCTCAGATTAATCTCTGACCTCTACATGCACACACATATCCATGTACCCAAACATAGAAAACATGTTGGACACACAAAAATAAATTTAGAACATTTGAGATAGTGGCCCACACATCTTTGTCTTTTTTCTTTCCCTAGTGCCCAGTATGTGTTTATTTTGTTTATTTATTTTACATATGTATGTGTGGGTGCATTGTGTGTTCTTGTGTATGTATGCACACATTTGTGGGCACATGTGCAGGTACAGGTACATGTGTACTCTGGAGGTCCAACTTGATTCTCCATTATTCTCTGTCTTGTGTATTGAGTTAGAGACTCACTTGAACCCTGAGCTCTCCGATTCAGCTCCTCTATCTAAGCAACTTGTCTGAACCACTGAACCATAGCCTAGTACTATGTGTTTATTTAAATCAGAACTGAAACATCTTTGGAGTTCCATGTCACATGATTCCTGGCACAAAGATACTGTTTAAAATGGCATCCAATGCTACTTTCCATAGAAGCAACCCTCATAATGTCCTGTGCAGAATATACTTTTTCCTTTGAGTGAGTTCTGTTTCTGAGGATAGTATAGGTAACCATGGGTGACCCATGGAGGGTCTACCTATTTGCTGACTCAGTTCTGGTGTCTGACATCTAACACAATAGTTTTCAAACAGAACTTTCTATTGCTATCCCATTCTATAAGACTCAGACATAGATGTAATTGCTGAGAGTGTGGTGACTGTAAGTCTTTATTTGCTTCTGTTGCTTTCAACATCTTAAGAGAGGTCCAAAAGAGTTTTAAAACACTTTTCTCCATTGAGGGCAACACAGGGGTTCCTCTGTAATGGAAACTCGGTACCTGACTTTGAGAAAAGGAGGTTGTAAAACACACTACACAGAACCGTCTGTGTCTTCACAACACATTGATTGCTTGTATATTTCCAGGTGATGATTGACAGATCTGTGCATGTTCGTGCAATTTGGGACAATCTGCCACGTGCTTATGGGTGTGAGTGTATTTCAAAGAAGCAGGTTGGGCTATAAATGTTGAAACTTTATCCTCATCTTTGGATAGAGTAATAAAAGTTTGTAGGCTTAAGAAAGCAATATTCCCTAGAACGGCAATATATGGGCATGATGAAACTGAGCTAAAATGAACAGTAATCTCTGAGGCCGGCCCAAACTGCAGAGGTGCAAAGTGAGAGCCATAAAACAGAATTTAACACCCGCCACACTAAAAGTCACTTTCAGCCTCTGACCAATTTCACACAGAATTGGGAAATATGACTAATATCAAGGCCTGGGTCCCTGGGGGTGGGGTATTAAAAAGGAGCATGCCGGTAAGAAAGAGTGATGGCCCATTCTAAGAGGGATCAATGAGAGGTGCATACAGCTTAACCCAGTTCCACCATCCCCCTTTGCCAAACATCACCTTTGCTGCTCTTGGACTCCAGCTGTTCTGCAAGATGGGATTTGCAGACATCTACCAGGAATGCCAGACTTGAAGGCTAGAAGTCTAGCTGCAGAACATATCTCTTCTTTTCTAGGGAGTTTAGTTTGAGGCAGAAGAGAGTGGAGCCTTTCCTACAATATACTGTGTATAATGTTCAGTTCACTATTCCTAAAGACATCTCTCTAATAATGGCTGGAGAGGATGACAGATTAATCAACCTTGAATACATGTGCAAAGAATGTGATCAAGAAAGTCAAGCAATCTAATGTTCTCTTGCCTGTATTTCTTATAAAGACCAGAGTTTGCCTTATATTTCATTATTTTCTGAATTTAATTTAATAACTATGTTGAGGTCTGAGACATGGGTTTCTTTTATTCTCCCCAAATTTTCCTTCTATTACCTTTATAATTTTTTTTATCCTAGTACAAGACTTTGTAGAGAGACTAAGTTGTGTGTTCAGTTTAACCATCCCCTTCCATCTGTACCACCAACTAGACCAACTAGAATTTCACCAGCCAATATGACCATTCATCTGCTCTGTTTAATACCCATGACTTATTGTGGGAAACATTGTCATGACAGGAACATGTCAGCAGTGGATGATTTCTATTGAACAATGACTTCTGTATTGTGGCTAGGCAAGCAGAGCAGGAGAAGATAAGCAATTATCTGTGGATATGATCCATGGTGACAGCCAATCTGGATAATTCAAATAGAAACAATTTTGTGCTTGCTGAAGGTTTGGTGCTTGATTTAGCAAGATCATTGTTTAACTTTCTTTGCCTGTGGGAAGGCATGGAATGTGTTGGCTGGTTAAGGGAGGGTTTGGGGTCCTAACCATGCCATCTGTTAATCTGACATGCAAAGTTCATTCTGGTTTTGAAGCCCTGGTGTCTAAAATTTAAAAGCAGCAATCCATACCTAACTCCCAGCTGTCTGGGAATCCAGACAGCAGATGCTTCTTGGTTTTATAATCTGCCCAGAAAAGTAAAACCATCACCTGAACCTGAGCAGTTTGCTTAATTAGATTTTTTTTCTAATTCTAGAGATGCTGAAAGTATATTCTAATGTTGTAGTTGCTTGAGTGACACTGCAAGCTGAGCCAGACAGACCACTTACCTAAACTTGAAGATTTACATTTTGATGATGTTTTGTAAGTGCTGTTTTATGTAGAGGGGAAAAGCAACGATTTAAGCAGCTGCAGAATCCTTCCTATATCTGCAGGAAGTCCTTTCTTTTGCCCTGGGCAGGTGGCAGAGTGGGGATGGATGGCCTGTGAGTTTTAGAGTTGATTTGACTTGGTTCATACCCCAACTCCAAAACTCACTAGGCATATAATCTTAGGAGAGTTACTTCAGGCTTTGTGGCCCCATATTTAAAAAGGGGCAACAATCATTATAATAACATAAAGGCTGTTTGAGGGATGAAAGTTTTCTTTTCCACTGCATGTTTGCTGTGACTTAGAACAGGCACCATGAGGGGTACTGGGAAAACTATGATGAACAGCAGTCAAAACCCACTGCCAGCATGCAGGGACAGCTAACTGGAAAAGACAGATAATAAGATTAATCAGGAAAAGAAATAGTAAATGGGACAGTTGAGAGACATTAACTCTGGCAGAGGTATAGGAATCAGATAGAGGGAAGAATAGGTTCTGTGATAAGACAGAGATGTCTTCATTGAGAATTAGTGCAGACTGATCTGAGAGGAGATATTTGGGAAAATAGGTGCAAATTAGATTGTATATTGCCCAAAAGATAGACTGTAATTCTCGCACCTGATAATTGAAATGGCAACCTTATTTTGAAATATGGTCTTTATTGAAAAAAATTCATGTTGAGATGAAGCCACTATAGTGAATCTTCATCTAATATGTACTTTCTTTTGGTAAAAAGGTGAAATTTAAACCAAGGAGATTGCTTAGTCAGTCAAGTACTTACTACCCAAACATGAGGACTTGAGTTCAATTCTTAGCATCCATGTAAAAAGTCAAGTGCAGTGCCACATGCCCAGAATCTTAATATCCAGAGGTGGAGACAGGAGGATGCCTAGTTATTGTTGGCCAGTCAGTCTAGACAAATTTATAAGCTTCAAGTACAGTAAGAGACTGTTTCAAAACATAAGGTGGAGAGCAATTGAGAAAGAAGCCTGACCTCTACATTCAGATCCACTTCTACATACATGCACCCACACATATGTGCACACACATGAATATACAAACCAGAGGAGAAATTTGAGACATAGAGTCATAGAGGGAGATGTAAGGAAAAGAAAGCTTGGTAACTGAGGTGACATGTCTATAGATGCCAGAGATTGATGGTTGTTTTGTGACTTTTCCTGGAGGAGACATAAACGGATATTTTCTCACTCCAGGTAAGGAAGACATCAACTGCAAACTCAAGTTTTACTTGACTCCACCAAAGTCTTACTTGAGGGACCAATGACTTTATTTGGACTCTAGAGTATGGGTAAGAGGTACTTACAGAACACTATGACTAAAGCCAGCTACATTACCAAACAACCCAACAGAATGGATGATGGCTATGAACCTGAATCTCTGGAGCTACCTCAATAACTTAGGCAGCTGGGCTGGTTGGAGAGTCACACCCAGCAGGTGTGAAGGCCTTGTGAATCTTGTATGCTTCAGCTTTTCAAAACTCATGAGTCTTATTTACTTCCCAAGTCTTATGTTATGAAGTTCCTTCCCCTTCGGTTTGGAATACTTTAATTCAGAGAAAAATGCACCAACAGTCCAGGAGGGGATGGAAGGGGTAAAGGGAAAACCTCCCTCAGGCAAGGTCTGGTGAGGCACATCCTTGCCTCCACCTGGATTTCAGATGTCTAGCTCTAGAGCTGTAAAGAAACAAATTCCTAGTTTGTTTGTTTTTTGTTTGTTTGTTTTTAAAAGCCTATTTTAAAGTTTTATTGAGATATAACATCTGTGTATATTCATGGCACACCATGACATTTCTGCATATTACCCAACAAGTCAGGATTAGAGGAAGCTAATGGGCATGCTCAGCACATCAAACATCTATTGTATCTTAGTAATGGAAGCATTCCATTTTCCATTTTGTCAGGCACTCAGTATTTAATTTTTGGTTACTGCAACCTTATTTATTTAGATAATCCAAATGTTTGCTGAGGCAACAGTAAATCCAAAGGCTCTGAGCCAGGAGTGTGACATAACATTCAAGGAGCAGATATCAGTGTGTCAGAAAAGCACAAAGGTAGAGTAAGATGGGTGAGAAGAAGGCAGATGCAGGGCACATGTGTCTTTCCAGCCACCTGAGGTCAGTTTTTATTCTTTGTTGTAGGAAAAGCCACAGGGGGGCTATGATTGGACTTGTACCATCAAGTTATATATGGGAAGTTCCTACAAGTTAGCAATTTCATAAATTTTTCACATATCCAGACCACTTTACTCCTGATAAACATTGGCTGGAAAATGGGGGGGAGGGGATCTTTAGTGTTTTTTTACATGCACAACTACTTCTGTGCAGCTGTGGGAGTTTGCATGCATGTTGATTGCCATCAGCAGTTTAGGGTGACAGATAGCTTCTTTATACCTGTACCACACAAATGCCACTTATGCACGCCCAACACACAGGAGGACGATTCATTTAAATAAATCTGTTTATTTAGCTTTGACTCTGTTTTGCATATGCATTTTGTTGGCTTGTGAAGATAATGAACCTAAATTGTTTTCTGCACGGCTGGTTGACCATTTCCGGAGAAACAGAAAAGTTTCAGAACACAAGATGAAAGAGCAATCCTTGACTGGAATAGCCTTGTGTGCTGGAGATGCCAGGGTTACTGATGAGTGAAGAGGAGCTGGAGAATGGAGGTGCAGATGCCCCACTATAGTATTTTATAGGAAAGCCAATTGAAATGGTTTGGGTAGGGTAATGGACAAATTTCATTCAACCTGCATTTAAATACTAGGTATTAAGAAGTAACTGACTTTAATCCTATTCCCAAGTAATTTTGCAAGTATGCTATCATATGAATGTTGATGGCCCTTCTTCCAGCAGTTGGCACTATTTGAGGAGGTAGTAGGAATTTGAGAGTTGGAACATAGCTGGACCAAGTAGCTAATTGGGTTCTGGTATCTGTAGTATTTTGTCCCTGGCATTCTTTCAGTTTCTGGCTTTCTTGTGTATCCTGAGCAGCCCCTCCAGGTTGCTCTGCATCAACATAGACTCAGATTCAATAGAGCCAAACTATGAGCAACATAAATATTTGCTCCTCTAAGGTACCTGTGTCTGACATTTTGGTCACAGCCACACAATAGTCACTAATACAATGTGTTCAACAAGAAAGGAGAACACAGAAAGAAAGACTCTTTGGTTCTGCTCTGGCATTAGAGAAATCACAGTGCATTACAAGAACATACAGTTCCAGCCACCAGCCATACAAAGACTTCCAAAAGGTGAGAACTGGAAAAGGGTATGTGAATAGCAACCAGAACATGCCAGAGAGGATTCTAGGACGTACTCAGTGATCCAGAGAAAGCAAAGGGATATCAGGAGAATGTTTTAACACAGCTTCAGACATGGGATTGTGATTAAGGGGAATGATTCCATCTCATGTGGCTGGTGATGAGGGAGGTGACAAAGATGGGTGACAAGTGGGAATAGTAAGAACACAAGCAGGTGCTATTCTAAGCATGATACAGAGAGATGAAAGATAGATAAGGAACTGGATAGATGATCTATTCATAGATGATTTATTTATCTATCTATCTATCATCTATCTATCCAGATGATACAAGTGATAGATGATGATACAAGTGATGTACATGATATAAATATAGATGACTTTGATATTATATTACAGATAGATATAAGTATAGATATAGATTTAAATGCAGACATATATGTCTACTGGCTATCAATAGTAAACTTGAATAGATGATGTTCAGGTCCTGGAAACAAGACATCTCCTCAATTATCAAAGTAGCATGAAAAGGTCTGAGAGACTGGATGCTGCAGCCATATGCATAGTACAACCTGCAGTGGGTAGAGTTTGATCAGTGGTGGGTAGATCAGGTTATACAATAACCATACTGAGTAACCACATGACCCTCACAGAGGAAAAGAAAGAACTTTGCCTGTTGTAGTAGCTGACTGATCTTATCATCACAAACTATCTGTTGGTAGGAAGCCAGTAGCTGTGTGCAAAGCTCTTTCCTGTTCTCCCAGTCTGGACCAATGGGACCTTCAACCCTGCTCAATCTAGCTGTCTGTTTAACTACACACACGCACACACACACACACACACACACACACACACACACACACACTACATACACACATATACACATAAACACATACATACATAAACACATATACACACATAAACTCATAAACATATACACATGTAAATACATAGACACATAAACACATATACACATTCACATATAAACATATATACAAACACATACACACCTATATACACACATACATACAGACACTCATACCTGTACATACACATACACACATGTACACAAATATACATACACACATAAACACAAAAATATATACACATATACAACACATACACATACAAACACACATAAACATATACACACTTAAACACATACACATGCACACACATGTACACAAACACTATAAAAAAGGAAAGGGCAAAGGACAGTTGCAGTCTTTTTGGGTCTGTGTCTTGATTTAGATTTTCTTACGTTTTTTTTCTCAAGTGGTTGGAGAAGAGAAAGAGTCTTTTATATAATCACTATAATTTAAATAACATCTTGTTTTTTTCTTCCTGGCCTAAGGAGCAATTCTAGAAAGTAGAGTTGCCTGTAGATTCTCTGGTGGTAAGAGTTAAGAAGTATTTCAAGAGACTGATCAGGAACCATCAGAGGCCTCTAGAAGTACCTGAAAATCTGCATTTATTCCATAATATTAGCCACCTTAAGTCTTCACACAGTGTCAAAACCTTGCTGGTCAGAGACCAGACTGCCTGTGCTGGGTCCTGGCTTTGCCTCCTACTAGGGTGCAACTTTGCAAGATGACTTCATCCCATTTTCCCATCTATGAAATGAAGATATAGGAACTATATGATATATTAGACAGAAGGAGAGAAATTAATGCTTACAAAATCTCTAGGATGGCAGTTGGCATTACAGTGCCCAATGAGCCTCTGCTGTTGTCAACACTACCATCTCTCTGACGCAGACCTCACCTGAAGGACCTTAGGTGAGCCTCTGAAATCACCATGGGAATCATTTGTAGAATGAATGGCTTGAAGAACTGAATCCCTAAATTCTTTTCTGTTGCTAAGTCTTGAAAGTTTGGCCTGGCAATGTTGCCATAAAAGTAAAATCAATACTTAATGTTTTCACATGAATGACAGTGTTTCCAGAATCTGTGCTTTTGGGTCTTAAAGACGAATGTCACTGATAATTGGAAAATGTTCTCATTTTCATGAATGATCTTCTCCATTTGCTCCTTATTGCTCATAAATCGAAAAAGTTGTCTGGAGCTTGGGTTTTATAAAATGTGAGTGTTAGTGAGGAAATGGGGGATATAAGGCTGAGTCCATTAGCTCTCCTTTGCCCACTTGGTTTCTGTGCAGAGTGTTTACAGCCTGCTGGCAAGGAGAATCCATCTCACTATGACCCTGACCTTTACATAATATTTATTGGATTAGAAAAAACAATCCGCAGAGCAATAAAGATATCTAGGCCTGCATTTATTATACACAAAACTGTACTTCATTTTGGAGAAATCTGTCCCAAACCTGCTCAGGCGAATCAGGCATAAGAAGGTCACTGCAGACTTCACAGAAAGCCCTATACATGTCTTTTGCTTTGGCCCCGATGGCAGGAGTGAGGAGAAGAGTAAAAAGGAACTGAGAATTTTGCATCGAGGTAAGGGAACTTCAGCAGTGAGCAGATGAAATGAAAATGTTCAAAGTGACCTTGGGTCACCTAGCTATGTCTAGGTTCTGGTCTTCATCCATGGGGATTTCTCTTCTTCTTTATACTCTTTCTTGTCTTTCTGATCTTTTGACAAACCCCACAGATTCTTCTCAGCTCCTGAGGGATCCAGGCTAGGCAACCATGTCTGCAAATCTTTCAAATCTAGCTTCAACTCTTGTAGCTATCCCTGGCTTATCCTCAACTCTCAGAAACTGTCTCCACCAAAGCATTTATCTTCCATTTGGATACATCTTAGAGGATTGTAAAAGACATATCGACTCTCAGTTTAGTCTGTTATGGCCAGGAAGTCATGACTGCAGGAGCTTGAGGAAGCTGGGCACATTGTACCTATGGTCAGGAAGCAGAAAAAAAAATTGCCTGTGTTCCATTTGCTTCCAATCCCCAGCCCAAGGCCTTACCCACATTTAGGGTGGGTTTTCTCATCTCTGTGAATCAAAATCTATATACTCCCTTAATGGGGTAGCTAGAGGATTATCTCCTAGGAGATTTGGACTGTCAAGTTGGCAAACAGTGTTAACCATCACATACTAGGAGTTTAGGCTCCCATCAACTGGCTTCCTAATGTTCAGCCAAGCTGTTTCTGGGAGTTCTGCGAGCTGGTTCCTCCCTTCAGTAAGTTCCCCTTCCACTGTGCACCTTGTCCTCCCCAAGTCCCATCCAAATGCCCAAGCTTCTCCTTTATCATGGTCCTTCCAGGTCTCTGGGGAGTTCCTGTTCTTTGACCTGACTGAGTCCCACCTTCCCGAGGCCATGGTTCTGCCCCAACACCACCTAGGACCAAGTCTTTCATTACAATGACCACAGGAAGCAGACATAGTCTCATCACAGCAGGTATCTTCTTTTTCTTGTTATTAATAACTTAGTTTTAATTAGTGTTTATTTAAAGTCACCACATGTTATTTATCTTTTTAAAGAATAAATTCTTGGCTTGTGAATTAATTTGACTTGTTTCATATACTATTTTTTACCCATAACTATTATTTCCACCTTTCTCTTTCCTTTAATTTATTATAGTTTTGTCTGGCATTTTAAGGATGTTCTCTAATAACTATAAAAGTAGTAGCTTTAGCCTTTCTTCTTCTCCAGTACAGATCCATTTAAAGCAGTACATTATCTTTAAGACTGGCTTTAAGTACATTCAGCTTTAAAACATAAACAAATGTATATAATTTGTTTCTAACAGTCAGTTAAATGTTTTAGCAGATTTTTGTTGCTCTCCTCTCTCTCTCTCTCTCTCTCTCTCTCTGTGTGTGTGTGTGTGTGTGTGTGTGTCTTTCTCTTTCTCTCTCTCATTTTCTTTTTAAACCAAAGAGTTATTGGTAACTTCATTGCTTGATAATCAAATATTGGGAGTTCTAGTTGTCATATCATTATTTAGAATTGTAATTCCTAACACCTATGATGGCAAGAAGACACTGTTTGACCTCACACTGTAAAAGTTCTTTATCTAATGGACTATCATATGCTTAATTTTGATAAATTGCTGGAGCTTGGGAAAAAACTTGTTCTGAAGGGGTTATGGCAGAGATGTATGAAGGGGAGGAGGTATATGGGTGGTCATTGACAGTTAGTTGAATTGTTCAGATCTCTACCTATTCTGGCTGTGTCTTTCCTGCTAAGATTCCAAACTACAACTTTAGACTTGTCTTTTTACAGTTTTGACTTTATCTGGTTTCTCAATAACTATTTTAAGAATGAGCTGTTTAGGGTGAGCAAATTTAGGTTTTAAGAAAAACCTTTGGGCCCCTTATCACTATGAAATTTCTCTTAGTTACATGATTATTATGATTTGGGGGAGTTATTTGTATATTTTTATGCCCTTTACAAGATTCTCCATAGTGTTAATGACTTTTTCTATTTATCCACACTAATAAGCTTGGCCTTTATCTGGAATATCCATCCTCTTACCATTAGCAGTGATGTTTGTACCTGTTGGCACTGCTTTCAGCTTGCCCATCTGTTCCTGGCGCCACCCCACTTTTTCCCTTTCTCACCTTGGGGATTGACAAAGAGCATGAATGATTCATGTATGATCATACTGTGTTTCCCAGAGCTCTCTTAGGCACATGTTCTTTTACTATTCACTAGTGGGTACTCTTGAGTACCTTAAGCCTGCATACTCATTTTATTAAGGTATGGTATAAAATTAGTTTCTTTTCTACCTTCCACACAACACAAAAGCTTTAAAACCTTTGTTTTATTCTACTTTTCATTTCCTGCTTTGTCATGAATATTCATGTGTATGTTAACTCCCTAAGTACATTGTTTTTCTTGTTCTATTATGTCTGCATTTGCTTACAAGTTTAGTTCTCTGATACTCTTCATTTTTGAGCATTTTTATGCTTCCTCCTGGGACCTACCTTTCTTTCTTTCTTTCTTTCTTTCTTTCTTTCTTTCTTTCTTTCTTTCTTTCTTAATTTACTTCTCTTTTACTTTCAAATTAGTTCTACTTTTTTGTAGTCATTTTAAAAAACAAGGATCAAAGATTGCTTTGAGTTTATTTTAGAGATGACTGAAAGCACAATTGTTCTGGCCTTTGCATGTGGGCCCAGGGTCTCCTGAAGACACAGGCCATTGCTCACTTTTTTGGCTCCTTCACAAGTTGAGCTCTTTCTCACCTTTGCTGGGAGCTTTCTCTAATATGAACCACCCATCTTTCTGCCCATGGTCTCTCACGACAGCTATTTCATTGTGCTGGGCTTCCTGAGGTAATAACAAATCAGTGTAGGTCTCAGCAATAAGCATTCTGGCCAAATTCTCACATATGCATCACCTCATCTGAATTTCACATCAACATTCATGTTATACATGAGAGAAAATGGAATCTCAGAAAGGTTAAATAATTAACCAGGGATCACAATTGCTAAAGGATGCCACCAAACTCCAGACATACCCTCTTCTAGTATAGTTTAAAGTTGAAATGGTTAATATTTACACCCTCTGCATTCCCCTCCTTCTTGGCCATTTCTACCCATACCAGGCTATACTTTACTGCCTGGCTTCTCCTCAGAGAGGGGCATGGAGGGAAAATTATCCCACATTAGTGCCTGTGCTGTCTCTAAGTCTAATGTATCTGTGTCCTGGTGGCATTATAGTTTTATTACTTCCATGTTCATACTCTGATTCCTCATGTTGACAAAAACAAAACAAAACAAAACAAAACACCCAAAAAACAAAATAGCCAACACAGTGTCCATAGTGCTGAAGCTGCAGCACCCTGATTCAGGTGACATGTTTTTACTATACAGTATCTGCCAACTAAATGTTAGGCAAGAGAAAGCAGGCTAGACACCGGCCCCAGTGAGTGGCCCTCAGTTGGAGTCAGGCAATTGCTCAGACTAGAAGGACTTCTCAGTGTTTGGAACTACTTAGGGACTGTGTTTGAGCCAAAGAAATGACTCAATGTGAAGATCCATGAGAAGCTGGTCTGAGTATGAAGCCGATGAGCAGACCTCTGCGGTGACTATGCACTGCTCAGGTGCAACAAGGTGGTGAACGAGCACAGAAGAGAAGGCAGTGTAGCTGGAAAGGGGAGATTGGCAATGTACCAGTGATCAAAAGGGAGATAGTTATGTTTGGAGAACAGAAAATATGTTAGAATTCTCAGAGTAGGAGTTAGCTGTGGGTAACTGTAGTAAGACAGGAGTTGTGGACCCCAGACTGTTCTCACAGAACCACCATCCTGACAAACTTTCCCTTAGAGGCAAATTTGAACTAGTGCTAGGTTTTGATGGTGTAAACACATTTGCAGTTTCAAAAGACCTCCCAAGTGTGGACCCTGGAAGAGTAGGACTAGGACATCTTGGAGACATAAAAAATGAACCAAGACCTTCAATTCAGAGTCCCTGGAGATGGAAACTATCCCTCAGACTCAGGTTTAACAGAAACAGATTGCCATAAATGGAGTGGCTTTAAGCAACAAAAGCCTTTTGCCTTACAGTCTAGAGGCCAGAAGTCTGGAATTGAGGTATCAGGGAGGCAACAGGTCCTCTGAAAGCTGGAGGAAGAATCATAGCAGCTACTCTCAGCTTTCATGGCTGGTAGACATCACTACTCTTCCTGCTTCCTTCCTCTCCCAGTTTCCACCCCAATTTACTGTCTCAAGTCCCTCCTACCCACCCTTCTCTCATGAAGACAGTGATTATTGGAGTATGAGCCTACCTTAAAGAGCTGAGGAACTCTCACATCAACATCCTTAACTGTCATACCAGAACAAAACCAATAATACCATATCCACAGTCTCTAGGGGTTTAAATTCAAATGTCCTTTTCAGGCTCTTATCCAGTCCCAGTGATTTCTTTTACTATTAGACAGTAATGGTTCTTAACACCAGCTGCACATTAGAACCATCCAGGGAGCTTGTGACATTCCTGCAAAGTTCAATCTGAGTTGTTAAGAATGAAGCTTGAATTTCCTCAGACAATCCCAATGGTGGCTCAGCTCAAGAAGCAGTATTACAAGAGTAGAACATGGACTGAGGAGGTAGAGGGATCTCTGTCCCAGAGTTGCCTAGATGGAAACCAGGGTGTTGTGCATGTTAAGCAACTGCCTTCCCACTATACTGAGTCCCTAGTCCCTGAAGGATAATGAGGACATAAAACTAGTTGTAACTTCTGTCTGGCTTTTGAGAAAGGCTCTTTGTATGTATGTTAACTTACTTGTTTGCTTGCTTGCTTGAGACAGGGTCTTGTTATACAGCCCCAGATGGCCTCAAGCTCACAATCCTTTTGCTTCAACTTCCCCAGTTGCTGGGACTGCAATTGTGTATTGCCACTCCCAACCTGCCCTTTTGTTCTCTTAGCTAAGCCTAATGCTTTTGGGAATGTAAATAAACTCGTCTGAATCCCATTGTCCTATTATAACTAATGACGTCAAGCTCCAAGCCACAAAGCACCTGGGCTTTCAGCCATATGCATGGCAGACTTCAGAGTTCCATGTACCTTTTAGCCTGCTAACTGAAACATTTAAATAGCTTTCCACCCACCACCATCTCACTGGATGGATGGTGTGGTTTAAACTTTTCTTCATGGTCCTTTTAGCTCTCAGAAGGAAGTTAGTCCCTATTGGTCCCAGTACTTCATTTCTTCTTGGTTCTAAGGATTTATGTTCAGCTGACCACAGGAAACATCTCCCATTTCAGGTCCTAGTTATTTTTTTAATAAAATCCAGTCTTGGGTTCATTTCCTCTGGCTATTTACAAAGTATTTTGTTGAGTCAACATGCTTCCCAGGAAGATTCCTTAAAAAAATGAGAAATAAATTCCAATATTTTAAGTGTTTTTGCTTTTTGCTGTTGTTGTTTCACTCAAGGAAACAAAAGATTACCTATTACACACTTAAGTGTCATGGACTAGAGCTACCAAGGTGGTTTTACTCTTTGTATAGCTGAGAATTTAGGCAAGAAAAAGAAGCACAAACAAGCAAAGCTCTCTATAAACAGATATGAAATAGTAGCCATGACAAAGACTGTGATGGAGGATTACAGAATGCTTTCAAGATTCAACATACCTAGGCAGAGTTGACAAGGGCAGGCAGGGGATCTTTTGTCAGGAGTGAACCCTGCAGCTGAGGTATAGAGTGTGGTTAGTAATTATTCACATGAAGGGAGAAGGTGGCATGCTTCAGGTCAAGAGGGCCTGTAGAGAAATTTTAGTCCAGCAACATGATTGCTCAATCAAGAGGTGATATCAAAGACTTTCTAGGTCTATGTGATCTGACTGGAATGCTCACATAGACATACCCTTAGGACACACCTTTAATCTTAAACAATGGAGGTAAGGTTAGTTTGTAGGAGGAAGCAACCATGTTTGAAAATGACTCCTAGCTGAGGGACAAAGTGATGAATCAGAGAAAGATTTGACAGGATAGACTACAACTAACTCTCATGAGACCAGCACAAGAAAGAGAACTATTTAAGAGTAGCACAGGGAGAGAAAATCAATTCAGTGGGTCAGTTGGGAATTGAGTGGGTTCAGAGTCAGTGTAGTGAGTGTAGTGCAGTAGAGTTGAGTTCCTGGGATGAGGGCATCATATAGAGAGACAGAACAAGAATAGGTGTCTGTTCAAAGGTTTCAGCTTCCTCTTCCTTTAAAGCTCCCAGTCACATACTTGAGACCACTCTCGTGACCTTCTAATCCCAGCCATCTCCCGTAGGCATCACCTCCAAGTACCATCAACTCATAAACGTGAGGATTAACTTTGTTATACTCGAAGACTCACCTGTAGCGTTGGTCCTGTTTAAAAGTCGTTAATGGAGGAGGATACGTCGGAGGACAGATCTCTGTCATAGGAGTCAGAAGTAGTTTGTAAGAGTCCTACTTTTGAGTCAAGACGAATCTTGTTAAGTAAATCTCTTAAAGATTAATACCGAAACTCGTGACGTTAAGGTTTTATCCTGATTGTGAGTGTGGTGGTTTGAATAAGAATGGCCTCTAAAGCTCATAGATTAGAATGCTTGGTCATTAGAGAGTGGTGATACTTTGACAGGGATTGGAAGGTGTGACTTTGTGGTAGGAAGTGTAGACTTGTTGGAGGAGTCTGTCACTGGAGGTAGCTTTGGGGTTTCAAATGCTCAAACTAGGCTCAGTGTCTCTCTGCTTGCTGCTGATCCAGATATAGAACTCTTGGTTACCTCTCCTGAACCATATCTGCCTGCTTGTTGCCATATTCCTGCCTTGATGACAATGAACTAAACCTCTGGACTATAAGTAAGCTCCCAATTAAATGTCTTTCTTTAAAAGAGTTTCAGAGGTCATGGTGTCTCTTCACAGAAATAGAATATTGGTTCTTGCTCTCCCTGAGTGTATTTGGACCTTTTTTTTTTTTAACCTTCTGAGCCTCATGTACAGAATAACATCCCATATTTCAATATGAACAAACTCTATTATGCTTATAATTGGTTCTTGTTCAAGGCTATTGTTGAAAATACTGTTCCTTATTCTACAAAGTCTGTTAAGAAGTCCCAGGAGAATTTAGTCTGTTGTCCAGAGAACCAGAGAATAGACACATTTTTCTTTTTTTTTTTTTTCAATTTTTATTAGATATTTTCTTCATTTACATTTCAAATGTTATCCAGAAAGTTCCCTATACCCTCCCCCATCCCCGCCCTGCTCCCCTACCCACCCACTCCCACATTTTGGCCCTGGTGTTCCCCTGTACTGGGGCATATAAAGTCTGCATGACCAAGGGGCCTCTCTTCCCACTGATGGCCAACTATGCCATCTTCTTCTATATATGCAGCTAGAGACATGAGCTCTGGGGGTACTAGTTAGTTCATGTTATTCTTCCACCTATAGGGTTGAAGACCCCTTCAGCTCCTTGGGTACTTTCTCTAGCTCCTTCCTTGGGAGTCCTGTGTTCCATCCACTTCCGTGTTTGCCAGGCACTGGTATAGCCTCCCACGAGACAGCTATATCAGGGCCCTTTCAGCACTATCTTGCTGGCATATGCAATCTTGTCTATGTTTGGTGGCTGATTATGGGATGGATCCCCGGCTGCTGCAGTTACTGGTTGGTCCATCCTTTTGGCTCAGCTCCACACATGATCTCTGTACCTTCTTCAATGTGTGCTTTGTTCTTAATTCTAGGGAGGGGCGAAGTGTCCACATTTTAATCTTCATTCTTCTCGAGTTTCATGTGTTTAGTAAATTGTATCTTGGGTAGTCTAGTTTTCTGGGCTAATATCCACATATCAGTGAGTACATGTTATGTGAGTTCTTTTGTGACTGGGGACACATTTTTCTTTAAATAGAGGGTTTCCTTCTGGCTGATGAACACTATGAGTTACATAACCATAGCTTCTTTCTTGATTTGGTTGTTGACTATATAGCATGTACACTGTGTTATTTCTAGCCTTATTCATGATGGCATTTTAGGTTTCTGCATTGGCTTATCTCTTGTGTTTTGTCTCAGCTTTGAGTCATCCATTGGAAATATACTTGGATTTGACATCACTAAATGACTAAGCAGAAAGCATTTGGACAAGCAGAAAGCATTTGGCTCATAGATACTTCCTTTCTTGAGATAAGAAAGCAAAAAGCTGTGTGAAACTGGCTTTTGTAAGTGGAGGAATGCTCTGGCATATGAGAAGAATGCTTGGGCCGAGGGTGGGTTCAAGGTTAAAGAAACAGCTACAACTAGAAGCAAAAGATTTCCACAGTGCGAACTCCTCCAGGAAAATAATAATACCTAGTGCTGAACTTCTGCCCTTAGTCTGTTGATCTAAACCCTAGGGGTTAGAGAATGCTTATAAGTCCCACCTCCCATGCTCAGTCCTGAGAGCACACATTAGAGTGCCTGCACACCTCAAGGGTCATCCTCCTTCACAGTAGGCACACTGAAAAACTGTGGGTTGTATTCCATTCCAAAGATAAGACTCAAGCAGTGTGACAAAGAGGGATAAGTTTAAAAGCACTCAGAAAGGGGAAAGCTATGGTTACATTATGTGAGAGGACAATGAGGCTTGATCAGCAAAGACAGAACAAGGTAGGAGCTAAGAGGGCTCTAAATAGCCTCTGCCTTCTGCAAGAGGACCAGTGCCTTTTTATCATAATTATAAGATCTTGGCAAGAGGCTCAGCAGCTTGGTACCCACTGCCCTCATGTTGATGGCTTTCCCACTCTGCAATTTTGAAACCAGGCTGACAATTGCACCCCAAAGAGCTGTTCTCATAATGCTGGTGCACGCTTCTCCCTCTTGAAATTTTCAATTATATATGTATACACTAATGGCAAGCTACATCCTACCATTTCCTTCCCCTGTCTTTTTCCTTATCACCATGTCATTAACTTCATGAAATTAAGTTGGGGACATTTATCCCTCAAAGAAGCCAAGGGGATAATAACAGATGGATTAGGGTAAGGGGTATAGCAGAGAAAGGACAGTGTAATTTACTCTTAGAAAAGTTAGAGCCATACAAAGAGAAAGACATACACACAAAAATAACATCACACTTCACAGAGAAAACAATTCTAGCTCATGGTGTGATAAGCTCTACTAGAGACCCCTAGAATGTTAAAAATCACCATCACCTCCCTCTAGGAGAGATATGTGGGACAAGCTGAAGTCACAAGTTCTGTTTTTATACAGTTAAGACAGTCAAGGGTGGGAAGAGAAGAAAGATAATAAAGTACTGTTATTTTCTCCTAGTCTATTTGAATTCTTTGTTAAATAAACGACAATGATTTGGGGTGAAAACTAGCAACCCCTGTCCATGAGGGCTGTAGATGACATTTGAAGGACTCTGCAGGAACATGGCATCTGGTGTTTGTCCTTCAAAGATCTTGTTTGATGCTGTCCATTTTGCTATGCACATTAACCTCTGCAGTCAGGTCTGACTACAGCATTGGAGAAAGTTACTACACAGTAGCACTTGATATGAGCTACTGAACCATTATCATGTGTGTTTATGCTTCCAGTGCAAAACTGTTGCAATAATTTTCTAACCCAAATATGCCCCAACAATGAAAACACAACTTGATTAATATGAATACAAGCTGTATGACTAGATTAGGCAGATCTACCACTACACTACCATCTTCTCCATCTATGAGACCCTTTATAACTTGTAGTTTCTCCAGGTCCTGTGCTTCTGCTATGCTTTCCTTCCACCTCCTCCTCCATCATCCTTTCTCTCCCATACCTCCTCCTTCTCCCAACTTTCAGCCCCACCTTCCCTTTCTCTGCCCAATCACCAGCTCTAGCCTTTATTTTACAAATTAAGATGTGAAGAAGGTTTATAGAAAATCACCTGAGTGCTGACTCATTCCTTGTTCACAACTCCTCCCAGAAGAATGGAATTAGCATCAAATTATAAATAGCCCCAGGGCTATATGCAACACTTTCTCCCTTTCTGTCCAATTAAAAGAATCTTTCATCGAAGATGTAAATTGAACACAACTATTACCATAAAGTACAAGATAGACTTAACACCCAGTCCATCATCTTTGTCAATTAAATAGAACCTCTGTCATCTATCCTATCTTAAAAGACTTATAATTCTACACTTGACTCATGTCCTGTGTCTAGATTGTATGCCAACTGAAATCCATCCTCTCAAATCTATATCATCTTTTTCAGTGCTAATCAGCTTGGGTTGTCTAAGAGACTACCAGTCTTCAACCCCATCAGAAATCCAAGAACGAATAATATTACCTGAAAATATGAGAAGCACAAAATATAGCTTCCAAAACTTAGCCAATGTATAGAGACTGTTGACTACCTGGACAGCCCCTCATACTTCAAAAGGTTGAATTTCTAAAAGAAAGATTTGTAAAAGGCAACTAGTTTATGTTGGTCTTATGTAACATTCCTAGTACTCCTCGGGGAGATGTCTCATCATCTACATGCTATAGATATTATTGTGTCTCTGCTACCCATGGGAGATCTAAAGTTGGGTCAACCAAGAGATGTGTTATGGCTCTTGGGCCCCAGAGGAGATGGTGATCAAGACAGGTTAAGGCAGGAAGAGTACTCCAGGCTTTGAACCTCTCATCCCAGATACACTCACCATGAGGCATGGACTTGTAAGTTAGTGCTGGACAAGATTGACCAGAAGCATAATCCAAACTCACATAGGTATTTATGCCCAGAAATAAATCCCTGAAGGGAGCTCTTCCAAGTAGCCACTGTGTCAACTCTGGCCCTTCTTTCTGGCCCTTCCAGAATGCTGCTGGTGGTCAGGTAGCAGATGTCCCTTTAACAGGGTACTCATGCCAGTCTTGTATCTTTGCTATCCTCCTGCTGCCTTCAACATCTCTTGCCCCTATTAAAAGCAATAGAAAACACTCTTTCAGATTAACTTGTTGAAATATGGCCTATGAAAGATGAATTAGATAATATATAAAAAATCTTTAATTCTTCATAAGTACCAGGTTTTAATAAATGTTTCTTATCATCTTTGCTCCTTATCTACCAGTTTCTCCTAAATCTTCAGAGAGCATGCCATCAAGGGAATGATCAAACACATTTTGTCACATCTTCCCAGGCCATTCTCCACCTCAGTGTCTGGGACAGTGCTCCACGGTCCTCTAATGTATTATAATGGAATTAAGCTAATTAGATGTTGGTTTGTTCCAGAGCTCTGTGAGTCCATCTTTATTGATGCACCAAATTAGAGGTAGAAAAAGGGAGAGTCTCAGAAAGGATGTTCACCATCATTGCCGCTATTATTTTGTTTTGTTTTGTTTTGTTTTTCCTTAAAGATTTCTTATTACTTATATGTGTGTATATGTATATTTGTCTCTGTGTTTATGTTACATTCATGTGGATACACACAGAGGCCAGAGGAGGCATTGAACCCCTGTGAGCTGGACTTATAAGTGGTTTTGAGTTACCAAACATGGGGACTTGGAGTCAAACTCCAGGTTTCTGCAAGAGTGGTTCTTGCACTTGACCAGTGAGCCATCTCTCTAGTCTAATTTTTCTTAAGATTATGTCTCACTTTATAACCCAGCCTGGCTGGAATTCATTATAAAATCCAGGCGGTCCTCAAACATGCAGCAACTCTCCTGCCCTGCTTTACCCTCCAAAATGCTGAGATTATAAGCATAAACTAACATCCCTGGCTAGAAAGAACAATTTTAAATAACTTCTGATGGCATTGCAAGGAAGATTCAAATAGGTGTATGAACACAGATGTTGCCCAAAGTATCAATATTGAAAAAAATCACCCAGTGTTTCTGCAGGATCAAAATGAAAAAAGAAAAAAATCACACTGTTTTGTTTAGTTACAGAAATTAGCAATGAGATTGACTTTAGACAGTTGGGATTAAATTTGCAAAAAAGAAAGAAAGAAAGAAAGAAAGAAAGAAAGAAAGAAAGAAAGAAAGAAAGAAAGACAGAAAGAGAAGGAAAGAGAGAATAGAGAAAGAAAGAGAAAGAGAGAGAGGGAGAGAGAGAAAGAGAAAGAGAAAGAGAAAGAGAAAGAGAAAGAGAAAGAGAAAGAGAAAGAGAAAGAGAAAGAGAAAGAGAAAGAGAAAGAAGAAACACTATTCTGTCCTAAATAGACAAGACTCCTCAAGAATTATCAGAAACAACTCTTTTCGTGTTTTCTGCTCTGCCTGCTTTTAGTGCTTTCCCTACAGTGGATTATTAAGAAGATTGTGTTTCTATTGGCAAAAACAAAATTTCAGCAAATTGAGCTTAATGAGCTAATTGAATTTCACTGGCAACTCATGAATCAGGTGGTGTGCTAACTACAAAATCTGAAGGTGTTCTAAGAGCCACACACAGAAACTAAGTCCATAGATACAGGAGACTGAGGGAGGCAGACATTATGATCCTATATTATTTGGCTTGATGGGGTTCTATGAACTGGTAGCCAGGAATCTTTGTGCTTTTTGTTTTGTTTTGTTGGGAGGCTTTTTGTTTGTTTGTTTGTTTGTTGTTGTTGTTTTGGGTTTTTTTGTTTTGTTCTGTTTTTGTCTTTTGTTTTTGTTTTTGGCTAGTCTGATTCTGCTTTGGACCAACTACTGAGGCTTAGTGTAATAGTATCTCAATCCAATGCAGTTACGTCCCATGAATTTTCTTAAAGCCTACCTTTCAGCGAGTTAACACAAGAGAAGCTTGCTACTTATTACATAAAGTTAAGCCATAAACTGGTAGAGCTTCTCTTGATATATCAAATTTTATCTGTTCCATTCAGAAATTTAGGTCGATACACCATTGCAACTCATGGTTGTCAAGGTCACCTTGGGTTCTTGTAGAAAATCAAAGGACTAGACAAGATCAAGTGTAGGAGACTAAGTCAATTCTAGTTGACCAAAGCTGGAGGTGGTGAGTTAGCTCATTCCACTGGTCAGAAGAAATCATGAGGTCCTGAGAGGCCTGGACTAGCTTGGTAGGATTGGTGAATGGCAGCAGTCTCACTGTCTGCTCAGTGTCCAAGTAACCCCTCACTCTCCTCCCAGCATAGACTCTCTCCCACTCCAACCCTGACACTGTCCTGGGGATAATGTATGACCCTTGCTGTTGTCTCAGAACCAGGGCATCATGTGAGGCTTGGCCTTCTTTCTCAGGTGAAATGTTTGTAATTCTAATTTCCTAAAACTTGAACCTGCAAAAATAAATGCTTTCCCAAACAATGGGGAAGTAGAAGCAAAAAAAGTATCAAACACTTTTTCAGGAATAGGAAATGTGTTCCCAATGTATAGCAATCCTGGTCCCTAGTGTGACAGACACATGTAGGGTGTGTTTGTGGAGGTCCTAGCTTGGAGCAGTAGAGATATCCACTCAGGTTCTAGTTGGCTTCTGTTGTCCAGAATCAGCAATGTTTGACACCCTCTTAGTGGCTGCACTTAGCCCATTATTCTGCAAATCTAAACATGCCTTGAGACTGTATGGCTTTTTAACTTGGTGTGTGTGTGTGTGTGTGTGTGTGTGTGTGTGTGTGTGTGTGTGTTTCCCAGATGTATTAAAGTGCCATTGAGTGAACATTCTATATATTTAGGTATACAACTTCATGGTTTCACATGCATTAGAAAATGATTTCCATAATCATATTGGCTATATTTTAAGCCTGCTTCCCTGCATTTTACTAATGTAGCAGGGTGGGTAACTATTTGCTTTCAGTGTCGCACAGATTTATTCTGTCTTGACTCACTGTATTTTGCTCTAGTATATAATTATCTAAAAATTTTAACAAGCTTCTTATTTATTTGCTTCCTGTGTTAGAAACCAGATTCATTTTTTCCAGATAAAGTTCTCAAATTTCTCTCCTTTCTTACCCCATACCTTTATTTATTAATTGATTATTTATTTACCTGGACACCTTGGGGAAAGACTGGAAAGGCACACCCTTAGACTCACTCTGGTCACTGGGAATAGCCTCAGTGTTCAGCTGTGAAGTGGGTCTATGCTGTCCTCATGAAGGACAGCTACCAATGCTATTTCCCTTTTAAGTCTGCAGGCCACAGGGCTCTTCCTTCAAGTAACAAATTTCTGCTATTTGTTTTGCTTTTGCTTTAATTAAAAAGCAGCCACTTGTATCCTTAGATTTTCTTTGTTACACTAACTTACCAGTGCCCAGCAATCTCAATAACTTCTCCCTCATTCTGGCAGGCATCCTTGCAGGATTGCTGGCTCAGCAAGCATGCAATCTTACTTCCACAATTTCAGAAATGTTGTCTTACAAATGTTTCTGCCACAGAGCACATCTACCTGCCCTGCCTACAAAATCAGTTTCCTTACACTCTCTCCTGAATTGCCTCCTGTTCTAGGCTCTCTTCCAGCCATACTCACACCTGACATTTATTTATGTTAAGTAAGTGTAACTCCTCTGAATGGATGTTTAATTCTCTTTTCCTTACAGATTTCAAGAATTTCTAACACACTACTCCAGTTTTTAGCCACGGAGAATGCTAGGCTAATGAGTCGCCAATATTAGCCTTTAGACATACTGGGCAAGCAAGAGATCTGCCTCTGAGCTACATCTCCAGTTTTTGCTGGGATCTTAGAGTTAAAAACAGCATCCCTTCCAGATCTCTCAAGTGGCAGATCAGAGGTCTCCAAGAGCAAGGAGTGGGAGTAGCTACAGTGATAGGGCACACATTGGTACTGAAGCTGGGAGGGTGCTGGTGCAGTTCCTTAGGGAACTGAAGCATGTGATCCAGATGAATTCTAAGAGCAAGAGTGTACACAATAAAGTGAGAATCCAGGAAATGTGAAGAGATACAGCCACTATGTGAGCCACTGAAATCTGTGATTTCCCAGGTGAGGTAGACTCAGATGATAGCAAAATTCAAGCTTTGTTTACAGAAGTATGTTGCTGAATCCTAGCTAAGTGTCCATGCTCTAATTTCAGTCTTAGATTTCAGCTCAAAGCCATTATGATACAGGGCCAGGCTGGAGTGCCACAGAGTCTAAAGAATTGTTTCTTGACCCTCAGTGCCAAAACTTTGGAGCCCTTTATATGTTAACTTCTCTCAAGCTAACTACATATCTGTAAAGTAGCAGAATCCATTCTCTCTACATAATCTAAGAAATACCCAGCATATGTAAAAACATGTGACTCTTGATGAATGGTCATTTATAATCTGAATTTCATCTCTTTGAAGTCTGACCAGTTCTGTGTCCTTCTCTATTCCTTTAGCCCATATCCACCTTACATCTAGGAAGCCAAAAAATTTCCTATCTGCACCCAGTCCTCTTCAAATGTAATATAATGCTATAATTTCAACCTTCCCTCCAAATTCATCATACAACCATTAGATAGGAATTCTATTTGTGCTACATTAAGTACCAATTTCAGAGGTACAGCCTTCAACCAAAGTGGTTCCATTTCATTAAGTTTCTCTTGAGAATAAGCACCAAAAAGAAGGAGAAAAAAGCTTTCATGACTGAAATTTGTCTAAAATTGGCAGAGGGTCCCTCCTGTTACATTATTGCAGGCAAGTCTGTGTCACTTCTAATGTCTCTTTTCTCCTGTGGCCAGATATTTCCCATAGGCCTTACAGTCTCTTTACTTGAGATGAAGCGTACAGACTAGCAACATCATTACTCTCCTGGACATTAGAAATACAGCTGGAAGTCCCAGCCAGTCCAGCTACACCAAGCCCTGCATTGTAACAAGACATAACACGCTATTCAGTTATCAGAATCCTGGTCCACAAGAAAGTAACTGACTCTTCTATTTCTTTGCTGATAGAGCAAGGATATCTTAAAGTGTCCTACCAAATGCCAGAATGTATCCTTCCTAGCTAGGTATGTGAAACTAAAATTTTCTGATTTGCTCTAAATTTGAGAGGCAAGAGTGGGAAAAAACCAAGGCAGGTAGTAGCTAGTATCCAAAAAGTGTCTTTCTCAGGGTGTCTAAAGAGATTTGTTAATTTTCCTTGTAGAAGCATCTTCCCTAGAAGAGAACTATGCAAAAATATTCAGAAAGAGAATATCATTGTATGCATTTGTCAGCACCTTTCTCTCTCTGTCTCTGTCTGTCTCTCTCTGTCTCTGACTCTGTGTGTGTGTGTGTGTGTGTGTGTGTGTGTGTGTGTGTATGCAGGTACTTTCAGAGGCAAGAAAAGGTCATCGGATCCTTTGAGCTCAAGTTATAGGCTGTTGTGATCTTCCTAACATAGATACTGGGATGCAAACTCCAGTCCTCTGAAAGAATAGACAGCTCTTAAGTACTGGTCTATCTCTCCAGGCCTACACATATGTGTCTATGTGTATGTGTATTCTGTCTCTGTGTGTGCTTGATTCTGTATGTATATGTTTGTGAGCATCTGTCTCTGAATGCATGCATGTATGTACACAGGATTCTCTGCACACACATACATACACATTGTGTGTGTATACCTCTGTGTGTATCTATGTGTATGTACTATGGTGTGTTGTGTGCATGTGTTTCTACATGTGTGTCTCCATTTGTGTGACTCTCAACTCTGTTCCTTCTAGAGAGAAATTTAGGAAAGTCAAACCAATTTGGTTAAAGATGCAGTGGTCCTTCATGTACAGATGCCGAAGAGGATTAAAATCAGGTTCAAAAGAATTAGATGTTACTTCACTGAACTTGTTCTGAGGATGTGGCAGTGTAACCAGCACATTTGAACATGTGCTCTCTCACTCTGGTGAGGACAGATGGATACTGATTGGAAAGCAAGTTGCTTATCTGAATGTGGATCCTATTACTAAATAACCATTGTCTTATAGAGGTTACAAGTGACTTCAGGTCAGAAGTATTTATTTATGTTCATAGGCTTGTGAACTGGCCAAAGGATGACTTCATGTTCTGCCTCCCTTGGGATGGCAACATTAGACCCAATAAAGGGTTTCTCTTTAATAATCTTTTATGGCTTACCTTTTGTACAGTGTGCTGACTAATAGAAAGAAACTTCACAAAAACCAGAGTTATAGAGCCAGGGGGTGACCGCAGAGAATCCTGTGTACACAGCTACAGTTGCATAGAGAAGCAGCTGCTGAGAAAGAGGTAGCCTGGGGGTGGTTAGCATGTCAAACTGTAAAAGCAACAAGCATCTGTCAGCATTGATAGCTATACCCCAAGCAGAGTTCCAGGGCCAGGGGTGCCAGCCACAGTAAATGATAGAAATAACTGCCTTCTCAATGGTGGCCACTGTGACAATGGCCTTGGACACAGGAGGCAGCTGAAAGAGTTCAAGAAAGTAGCCAGGCCAGGAACAAGAGGAATGATGTAGCTAGAGAAGATATCTGTAGGCCCTGTGGCCTGAAAGAGTCCCAGAAAACTGTCCAGATGATGAAGAGGGTAACAGACTTATCTGCAGAATGCTAGCACCAAATTGCCAAAGACCGATGGGCCTGACACACACAGACTTTCCAACTTAGATGGTCACTTGTCATGCAGCAATCACCCCCACTCCCCAAGTGATACAAAATAGGTGGAAAGAAACATCATGCTTTATACATAGTTTCCCCATTACACCATCAGTAGAGAGCAGTTTCCTGACACAGCTTGGTTTTTACCATCCTCCACAGGGTGCTGGGGGCTCAAGGCTGTCATCTTTATTAGGTGAAGAAAAAGATGCTATATTACTCTGTTTTAAGTCATTATTCAAGCAGCCATAATACAGGAAAGTTTTCTCCTTTGGAGGAGATTTAAATAATTATAAAACTCCAAATAACGACAGAGCTTTGTGGAATACACGTACCTGACTTGGTTCTGGAAGGCATGTTGTCTTGATTGATCTGTCACCCATAGCAACAGTCCTGTGAAGTAGGTATAATTTTCTTATTTAGTTATGCAGATGTGGAAACTGAGGCACACAGTTCACTGGGTCTCATAACTAAAAAGTGTCAGTTCCATGATTAAAACTCAGAATGGCAGAGGTAAAACTCACATTCTTCCTGTCCTACCTGAGGTGTCTCCTGTCATAAAAAGATGATAAAATTCATTTGATGTGAGTCCAGCTATGCATATTGGAGATGCTGTATTGTTCTGTGTTTTCCTTACTATAATGAAACACCCGAGGCCGATAACTTACAAAACAAAAACATTTGGTTATTAGTTTTGCAGATCCAGTGTCCCTGAATCAGATGATGGTGTTTTGCTGATTGGTAGAGTTGAGAGGAAGCACAGAACTTCTCACAGCAAGAGATGGAGGGTGCATCTGTGTGCATATGTGTGTGTGTGTGTGTGTGTGTGTGTGTGTGTGTGTACTTGTGTGCATGTATGTGAATATGTGTGTATGCATGTCTCTTTCTATAAAGCACCAGGATTCAACCATGAATTACACACAAATAAGCTTACCCAATTCTTGTCATCTTGGAAAGATCCTTCTAAACACCATAGCTTTGACCGTTCTTTTCTCTAAATAGTTCATTGATGGAGATAAAATTTCAATACCCAAACCGGTGGGCATCCCATCAGCACATAGTCAGTCATGGCAGATTCATATGGTGAGAATGTGGCAGACATATCTTCTGCATGTGGCAGAAGCCACCTAGCCATGGTTTTTTCCCCTGTTTCATTTTTCCCCCAAATTTTCATCTATAAATCTTTCTGTATACAGCAGACCACAGAAAGAGGCTGGGACGAAACAGATACATTTAAGTTCAGACTTCATATAGTAGTCCTGCTTGACTTTGCCACTAATCTACCTTCATTAACAAATAATAAAGGTTATATTTTGACCCTCTTGTACCCTACTGAATCTTATTTCTCAATTTCTTTAGAACTCAAATAGGCAAGATAACACTATTACACATGGAATCTTTTCAAATACCTAAACAGTGGTATTTCATTATGGTGGCTTCTCAGCCTTTCAAATCAGAAACTTACTGTGTGTTCCATGGGACATTAGTTTCTTTGATGCTAATAGCTCCTGTTTGTAAAGAGATTACATGGTCAAATGCAAATTTTAGGGAAATCAAGATAAAATACATATCTTTACTGTAAGTCTTCTTGAAGCCTTTGAATGAAAATATATTCCGTGAATCTTAACAAGGTAATAGATTAACTACCATTCTCAGAGTATGCATGTTTGAACAGACTTGTATTTCCCAGAATCTGGAAGTACTTTTCTTCCTTGGAACACATTAAGGAAATACTGAAAATCTTCACAAATAACTTTGGGCTAATTGCCATCTTGAAAATTATTATAAAGAAAAATAGATAGCTACCTGTGCAATGTCCTAATCTAAGTTAGCACCAAATCTTAAAAGCTAAATGTGATAGGAACTGGAGAGATGGCTCAGAGATCACAACCCTCATAGATGACCCAAGTTTGTTTCCCAGAACCCACTTGGGTGGCTCACAACTGCTTGTGACTCCTGCTCCAGCAGAATTGACTTCCTCTCCTGGTCTCTGAGGTACCTCTACTCACATCCACAAACTCTCCCACACATGTACAGGTAAAACTATCTCTGATAAAAGCAAAAACATTGGTAAATATAGAAAAGAAGGGGTAACCCCCAAATATAGCAAAGATGGAATGGTAAGAGAATACTAGATTTAATTTTCCTAATACTTAAGTCATATATAAATAACAGTAATGAGTATATCACAGGGAGGAAAACAACAAGCTGGGAAAAGATTTCTTTTATAGATGCCCAGCAACAGTTTAAATTGTTTACTGTCTAACAACACTCATTAATGCACAACAAAATGAAAATGAGGACTCCACGCATAGAATGGATGTGTGGTGTGACCTCATAGCTCCTTCAAAGAAAACTAAAGTTTTTAGTTGAAAACTAAAAAGTCCTCAACAGTCAAAATTGCCAACTAAAGCAATAGTGATTTTTTTTTACTTTATTTTCTAAGTCACACTTTTTTACTTTAGTAATATCTGAGCACTCTCCCACCCCATGCTGAAGGAACACAAATAGAAACAAACAACCTCTCTATGGAACAACCTGATGAGATGTTCAGAAGTCTTAAAAATGTGCATAATTTTTGACTCAGCAATTCTACCTCTAGAAATGTATTCGAAGGAGATGATTGCTGACACTAGGAAAGATTTATATTTAAGAACAGCTACTCTATCACTGCTTGTAATAACAAAAATCTAAAATATCCATAATGCATTACAATAAATATGACAAGTTCATGGGCTAGAATACTATGCAGTCATTAAAAATTATGTAGTATAAGAATATTTAATGATCTGGAGAAATAATGATATAGTAAGTAAAAAAGTATGTTAAAAGCCAGAAATAAAGTCTAATCACTCTCATTATAAAATGTGTGCAATGGAAAGTTGGGCACTAAAATACAAGTGGTGATTATGTCTAGTGGTTAGAACCATATGTAAATATTTCCCCTCTTTATATTATATTTTCAAATATTTCTTGCAAATTTTCTGCATGGTGTGAACATCTTGGGGTGTTTGTTTGTTTTGTTTTTGTTTTTGTTTTCAGCCAAGGAAAAGACGAGTTGTAAGGGGCCACACAGTGACATTTGCATCCATGATTTCCACAAGGCAAATCTCTGTGCATACTTTTCCTTAAGATCACAGTTGGTGAAGCTTACACACCTAGGTTTTAAAGCATATAGTTCCTGATATTCATGCATTTTACAGAGGCCAAAATAGTAAAAATGAATATTGTCCATGGTGCTGGGTCTTTCCACTATCACTCACAGAACTACATGATCCCAATGAGCTGCTCTCTGTAGGCCACATGGATGATAAAAGCTATTCATCTTCCCATTATAAGACCCAAGACAAACCATTTTCAGTGTGACCAGTCTCTGTAAAGTCAAATATCTCATAAGACTCATGAAGTCTACATTTTACAGCTGATTCAGCTACAACTACTACTACTACTACTGAGGCTGTGGCCAAATGATTACTGTTGCTGCATATCTCTACCACCTTGAGGTCTGTGGACTCAGAACCTGGGAAGAACAAGTTGCAGATGGAAAATAATATTTTATATGTACAAAAAATGCCATTTTATGTGCTCATTAAAAACATTCATATCAAAAAATTGTCCCATTCACAGAACTTGTACAACAAAGTACGGTACCTCAGTTATTCCAAGAGCTAAAGAAAATCTCAGATCTATACCAGATCTAGTCTCTTTCTCTGATGCAGACACCTGTCCTGGATGCTCCAGGAAACCAAAGCATGGAGAAATATTTCTACCTTCATGTCTTTAAAGGCACACCTGCGGAATTTAATTCCATGCATTTCCAGTAATGCTTTCAAAAGCTCAGAATCAATTCTTCAATCATTCCACTTTCTTAGCTGTGATTAAAAACATGTGTCCCCTAATTAAGCTAATGAGAAGTAGTTAATTGGCACCAAGCCCCCCTCTGTGTATACTTGCTAATGTCACCTTCATTCTGACAGGAGAAAGGATCAAAGTCAAGGGTAGAAAGTTTTCAAGTGACTTTTTCCTTATTGAAAGTCAAGGACAGGGGGCTTCATTTGTAAAGTGAATGCTGTCAGTTCAACCTGCAGGGAGGGATGCAAACTGACATTTCCTGCTAATTTTTTTAGAGGAGCAGATGTGAGGATACAAGGGGCGGGAGTTGATAAGCTGATTTATTTTCCTTTCTTGTAGAAGTAATGTCTACAAGATAAGACAAGGTAAAGAAGCAGTACATTAATGTGGGACACTAAGAAGGTGTACTCTTTTGGGTCTGTCTGTCTGTCTTCTCAGGGTCCTAGTGTGCAATCCATTGTCTCATTCTCTTTGCCAATGGGGAAGCATCATACAACTGGTCAAAAATAAACGCATGCAGCCGGGCGTGGTGGCGCACGCCTTTAATCCCAGCACTCGGGAGGCAGAGGCAGGCGGATTTCTGAGTTCAAGGCCAGCCTGGTCTACAAAGTGAGTTCCAGGACAGCCAGGACTATACAGAGAAACCCTGTCTTGAAAAACCAAAAAAAAAAAAAAAAAGAAAAAGAAAATAAAGTACTATTAAAAAAATAAATAAATAAAATAAACGCATGCTTCAGTGACATTACTGCTAGGACTAGATTGGACCTGGACTTATTCAAGAGTGTTGGCTGAGCTATAATCAAAACCACAGGACACTGCTGAGGATGGAGGGTACATGAGCTTGGCCTTTGCTCTAGAAGCTGGAGCCCTATATCCTAGGTCAAGCCAAACTCAGGCCAGAGACTTGCTGTCAATATGCAGGTGAGGGCAGGCACATGATAAGGTGAGAGCCTGTGATTGGGCAGTGAAAAAGGAAGGCAGGCTGAGAATTTTAGAGGTGAGTACAGAGGGGACAGAGGAGAGAGAAGAAGGGAAGGAGAGGAAGAGATAAGATGGAACCTATAAGAGAGGAAGAGGCATCAGAACCACACAGTCCTAGGAGCCATTAAGTATTGGGGATATCTTAGACAAATGGTTAAATAATAAGTAGGGTGCTTTTGCCCCATCTAAGGGTGTGAATTATGTTTATATCAATTAAATTTTGAGTTCATTGTGTGTGTGTTTTGTGGGTTGATAATTTACTAATATGAATCTGGCTGACAAATCACAAGCCTCTAGAGTTTTGATTTTACCAGGGCTGGGAATGTGAGCAGAATCTGAAGCAAGAGAACAGCGAGATGGGTGGTCGCTGCATGGTGCTAGCCATGGAGGCAGCAAGACTGCTGGGGGGAAAGAGTAGCTGGCACTAGTGCAGGATGGTGCCTTTTAAAATATTTCCCACTTTACAGAGATCCATCCTTGCAGGAAGAAACAAGTCCACAGTCCCCGAAAACTTGTGGATACAGGACTGTATCCACAAGCTCTTAAATGCATGAGAGGATGTACTGGGGAAGGACTCTGATACCATGGTTTGTGATCACTGTTGAGAGACAGATGTAGGTGAGAGCCTACTCATCTGGAGCCCTCTGTCCTCAGCTTCCAACCAACTCAAAGCTTATCAAAGATTCTATATGTCAGACACAAGAGAAGGCTTTCCATTTCAATGTTAGAAGCAATGGACAACTCAGACTCTCAGAAAAGGAGACCTATAAAAACAAAATTGTTTCAGGATGTGATATTTCAGAATGATAAATGTCCCCTTAGTCTCCATTTGAACATTTGGTCTTCAGGTGGTGGCACTGTTTGGGGAGTTAAGAGGTATGACTTGCTGAAGGATGTTTGTCACTAGAGGTAGGCTTTGGGTGATTTTGCCCTTGCTCTGCTCTGCTTGAGGCTATCTCTGTAGCTTCCTGTTCCTGCTCTAATATGTCTGCTCCTTCTCCTTCTCCTTCTCCTTCTCCTTCTCCTTCTCCTTCTCCTTCTCCTTCTCCTTCTCCTTCTCCTTCTCCTTCTCCTTCTCCTCCTTCTCCTCCTCCTCCTGCTGCTGCTACTACTACTACTACTTCTACTACTACTACTACTACTAGTCTTACCACATCTCCATACTACAGACAATTTGTTCTAGGATTCCTTGAGTTGCATTGCTCATGGTGTTTTATCAGAACAACAGAAAAGTAACTAACATGAAGATATCGGTCATGGTTGTGAGGAACATCCCTCCAGTATCCAGTTCCAAGGATCTTATTGGAGTTGAGAGAGATTGTTGGATACAGGCCTTCTTGACCCAGAAGCCAAGAAATTTCAATGAATTGTCCTTGGCTGCTGTCTTAATTTGGCTTTTATTGCTGTGAAGAGAAACCATGACCATGGCAACTCTTTTCTTTTCGTTTTTTTTTTTTTTTTTTTTTTTTTTTTTTTGAGACAGGGTTTCTCTGTATAGCCCTGGCTGTCCTGGAACTCACTTTGTAGACCAGGTGGCCTCGAACTCAGAAATCCGCCTGCCTCTGCCTCCCGAGTGCTGGGATTAAAGGCGTGCGCCACCACGCCCGGCGGCAACTCTTAAAAAGGAAAACATTTCATTGGGACTGGCTTGCAGTTTCAGAGTTTTAAAGTTTATTATTGTCATGGTGAGAAGCACAGTGGCATTCAGGCAGACATGGTGCTAGAGAAGGAGCTGAGAGTTCTACATCTTAATTCTCAGGCATCAGAAGGAGACTGTGTGTCACACAGGGCATAGCTTGAGCATAGGAGACCCCACAATAACATACTTCTTCCATAATAAGGGCACCTCCTAATAGTGCCACTTCATATAGGGCCAAGCATTCAAACACATGAGTCTATGGGATTATTCCTATTCAAACTACCACAGCTGCTTTTTATAAGACTCATTTGGAGTAAAATATGAGCCATACCTACTCTAGGACTTCCATGAAGCTCTGCCTGTACCATATCTCCCACCAGGACTGTGTGACTTCAATCTCTTTAGGCCTCCCAGCAGACCTGGAAACAAGCTGTAAATTTCCTTCAGTCTGCTGCAGGCTTGCCTGGCATGGTCCAGCCTCCTGACACCATCAGTTACCATAAGCCAGCATAGCATCCCTCCTTCCATGCCAAGATTCTCAGCAGGCCATGATGAAGGTGGCTTTCCTGATTCTCCAACAACAGGTGCTCACCAAGGAGCTGAGTGCAACCAAGGCAACTGTGCCAGAGATTATTCCCCAAAGCAAGGATGGCCTGAGATAGTTCAACAGTGGCTCTTCACTCTGTAGCCATCTTTTCTTAACTGGGGATATTGAGCTCTGGTTACCCTCCCCCTACCCATCTCTGCCTTCTAATCAATCACCTTTCTATCATCAGGTAACTGTAAAGAATGCCTTGGGGTAGCAGACACTTTCCAGAAAAGACAGTGAAAACAGGTAACAGACTGGTAAGAAAGAGCCAGTAGATCATATTTGGGATTCATTTAAAGTAATTCTGTTTGGCTCCACTGCCAAGGAAAAGAGAGGTGTGTGAAAGTTCTATAAACCATGATGCACTAGTGAACTGGCTGAAACCTGCTGACGGTATCAGAATACTCCATTTTTAATATCAGAAGAGATGAATGATGACAGACACTTTCTAAATTGTTAGTTCCAGTTTCTACCACCACAGACAGGGTGAGTGGCTGTGGGCTTAGTGCCTTGTTTGGCCTGAAGAAGCAGATCTGAGCCTGGATGAGAATGTAATCACCAGCCCCCTGCAGAGTGAATACCCTTAATAAATTCCTTAAGCAGTAAAAAAAAAAGAGAGGGTCCTGAGAGAGGTCCAGCTGAATTAGGTACCATGCTCTAAATTACTAAACTAATTCTCCATTTAACCTGTTCTAAGGTCAGTCAAGAGATGCATGCCTCTCCAAGCATCTACAGTTCCTTCAATAATCCCTGTACCATGGTCCCTACAAGAGAGAAAAGAGAATCTTCCTGAGCCAGGACTCTTAAGTTTCTACCTTCACTCATCTTTTGGATTCTGTAGGTTTCTTGCACTGAGATTTCTGTTACCAGTTGTCACTACTAGACCACATGTACACATGGACTTTCCATATGTCACTACTAGACCACATGTACACATGGACTTTCCATATGGTCACTGCATACTCTCACAGCTGTTTATCAGTTATGTTCTTACTGGTCTGTTTCAGAAACTCTTGTGCCCAGTGTAGAGCTCTGGCATACCAAGCTAGACCACAGATGGAGATCTTGGATTGAAATTGGGAGTAGAATAAGAGAGTCAAACTGGTCAAACTCCCAATTTATCAGATACCTCAGCAGCTGCTCCACCCTCACTTCTTTTAGCTAGGCCACTCTAGGGACTTCTGAGTTGCCAGCTTCTGTCTGCTCTGCTCTGCTCTGCTCTGCTCTGCTCTGCTCTGCTCTGCTCTGCTCTGCTCTGCTCTGCTCTGCTCTGCTCTGCTCTGGAATGATGCTGCCCAGGGAAGGTTTCTCCCTTACCACCCACATGTGCTCCCACTGAGCACAAGTGATTGAGATCTAGTTGGTTAAATTTCCTTTCAAAACTTGGAGAAAGAGGGTCATGGCCAGTGGTTGACTAGTAGTCCTGAAACTGCCCTCCAAAGTCACCATAAATGTACATCAGAGGAGGAACTGAGTCTAGTACCACCTTGGGAACCTGCCTACAACACTAATGCAGAATTTACCTCTAAATTTTGATCCCAGAATGGACTGAACATAAGTATTTATGAAGTACCTGTTTTGTTCTATGCTCTGCTCTAACCACGAGGAAATAGCCATTAGCTCAAGTTGACAATCTGCCCCTAACTAAGTAAAGCACAGATTGGCAAAGACAGAGGAAATGTATAGTATGCTCGGCTGGGTGGGGCAAGTACTGTGGCAGACAGTAGAGATCAATAGGGTGCAGGAAGGTGTGTTTTTTCTTATTTTTCCCCTACTCAGATTAGATTGAGATGATCCAGTAAAAATAATCAAGGGACTCTTGAGAAGGATGTGTGTGAGTAAAAATGAGATATCCAGAGAGTGTTCCAGGTATAATCACAGCAAGAACCAATGAGGTAGGCGCACTCCATCATTCCCAAGGAATAGCTAGTCACAAGGGCCCACAAAGCCAGTCACACTGAGTGAGCTGAGGCATACAGTATATAAGTATATAAGTGAATACCTTCCCAGCACTTTTCCCCCCCAAAACAACCAGAGAGTGGAGTGGGGTTAAGGGCAAGAAGAAAGCAGATACACATTACTTACTGGCATAATGCAAGGGATCCATAAGGGTGGCTTAGGCCAAATACAAGGTATCAGAACAGACACTAAAAGTGGGTTGATTTTCAAAGTATAGCCAGGGATTATGGCTTGAGTATGTGTGGGTTAGAGGATAAAGGGAAGTAGAAAGAGAATGAAGGAGGGAGGGAGGGAGGAAGGGGGAGAGAGAGAGAGAGAGAGAGAGAGAGAGAAGGAAGAAGAAGAAGAAGGAGGAGGAGGAGGAGGAGGAAGAGGAGGAGAAGAGGAGGAGAAGGAAGATGAGGAGGAAGAGGAGGAGGGGGGAGGAAGAGGAGGAAGAAGAGGAGGAGGGGGGAGGAAGAAGAGGGGAAGAAGAGGAGGGGGAGGAAGAGGAGGAAGAAGAGGGGGAGGAGGAGACAGACTGACAGCAGGCAGGCAGGCAGACAGAAATTTCCTAACTTCTTCCAAAAGATCCTATGGTGTCTAGGTACCTAAGGGGTCAGACTAGGTGCTTGGTTTTTAGAGGAAACTTAGCCCTTATTCTACATAGAGACAGGCAGAACTTTCTTGGCCTCAGGCAAAGGGCATGGATTAGGGGATAATTCACTAGACATAAACAACTTAAATGAGTAGGCCTAAAGGATTAGCCTTCTCCCAAAGTCCACAAAAGCTCTCCTTTGTAGCCTTCTGCTGGATTCCAGATGAGATCCTTGTGCCTGACAAACTCTCAAAAGGAGCCCTTAGGTGTAGCTATTGAACACACTCCTATGCCCTACTTACTCCTTCTGGGTGAGCTCAGAACCCTGAGCTATTTATTTGTATTTTTTAAAAGCAGGGGAGTTTATGATCTTCCCTGCACAGGGAAGAAAATAGCCAGGTTTATTAAAGTAGTCATAAAAGAAGCAAAGTTAATAAAACAGAGTTGGGGGAAACCAGGGAGCCACAGGCATGTGGAGTGGGATGATTTAAGTGTTCTGAGCAGCCCCGTTTACCCCACTCTCTCCCTTGTCAGCTATCACCACAGCATTTTCAGTTGCATCAGCGACTTTCCATCTCATCTTTCTTTCTCACGGGTAGTTTTGAAACCTAATTTCAATCTGGTTGGATGAGAGGCCAGCCCTCGACTGGAGCCGGGCTTCCACAGCAATCTGGTGCTCTGTCCTGTCTACTTCAGTTTTGAGCTGTTAAATGATAGATGGTGAAGGGAGACTTCTCAGAGCTGCATGGGAGAGAGTCAGCTTTATCAACCCCACCCCAGCGAGACAGTAAAGTTGCTTCTAAGTGCTGAGATAAAATGAAAGGTTTGGGGAGTAATACCATGGTTTGAAATGGCTTCCCATCTCCTCTATTATAATAGGAGATGCATCCTTTTTCTTGGGAGAAGGATCGGGTATATACTGACTCATCTCAGTATGCCCTTTGTAGCATTCCACAGCCTCTTTCCCGTCCCCTTCCTCCTCTGGTTTCTGTTATTCAAAGAGATGGAATATGTAAGGCCTTTTAAAAGATAACCACCATCACACTCAACTGTAATATACCTTACAATAGAATGGGGACCTTACAATAGAATGGGGACCAGCAGGGCAGAAGCAGCTGTGTGATGTGGCTTTTTCTCTGCCAAGCAAAGAATTTTACAAAGCATTTGGAAGAAGGGGAGGGAAGGGGAGATTCCTCAGATGTCTGAAGTGCTTGAGCAGCCATTAGCTGATACAGGTGAACACATGCTGGCCCTGCAAAGCCCCAGCCCCAAGAAAGGGCCCTTTCACTATAGCAAAGGGAAGAAGGCAGCTGTTTGTGGGGAGTGGGGTGGGGAAATACTGCTATATTAAAAGGTAAATGATGGTTATCAGCAAGTAGAAATGGAATATAAGGCACTCTCTTTCATTCTGTCTTAAGCTGGTGCACTGCTGATGTGGTTTATTAAACAGCTGTCAGAATCTAGGCCCCAGGCAGATGTAGCCAGTCAAGTGTGAAGAAGACATTCCGGTAGGATCAGACATAGCAACTGGTTTCTCCCCAGGCTTCCCATCCCACAGACCCTGTTAGATGGGGATGGAAAAGGGAAGGAAAATTAAGGAGCCAAGGAAAATGGAAAATCAGCCAAGAAAACAAGTGAAGTAGGGGGAAGGTGTTCCTGTCAGGACCGTTCATTCTTTCCAAAACAGTTTAAAGGTATCTGGGCAGCACAGCAGTAGCCAGCAGTGCTCTGCACATGTACACTATGAGCACAAAGGAAGATGGTGCTACCTTTCCCTTTGAGACTTCAAAGCTAAGGTGACGTTGAACTAATGGATGAGTGGTGTTGCCAGGATAAAGCATGGAAGAATAGAAAGAAAGTAGAGTGTGGGCAGATGGCTTGCATCCTCCATGCTACAAGGTAATCTCCAAAGTAGTGGCATTAAGAGTGCGTCCTTTCTCGCCCCTAGAGAAAGCAATTTATGCATTCAATGGAGAGACAAAGAGAGGGAGAGAGAGAAAGAGAAAAAGAGGGAGGGAGGGAGAGAGAGAGAAAGAGGGAGGGAGGGAGGGAGGGAGAGAGAGAGAATATAAGAGAATATGAGGAATATGAGAGAATATGAATCTTTACAAGCACAAGCTGCCTGATAGGTTATGAGATTCTAATTGGTCAGACCTAAATGCATGTACAATTGAGCAACTCTAAATGGGCTCAATAGGATATGCATATGTGTATGTATGTATGTATGTATGTATGTATGTATGTATGATGTATGTATATATAGGTAACAGTAATAAAGAAGAATAGGTCGCAAATTAGGGGACACAGAAAGAGTTGGAGGGAGAGGGAGGAATAGAATGATGTAAATACAGTATTTGTGAAATTCTCAAAAATTAAAAACAATATAAATAAAACAAAAGAGAAACAGGGTCTTTCAGGGCAATCTGTGATTTGCCTGCAAGGTCTTTTCCTTTTCAAATGGGTCTAAGGACATTGTAAGGAAGGCTTCCTATAGCATTTGTCCCTTCTCACTCTATCCAGTACCCCATAGGAACATGTAGAACTCCTTTTTCTACAGGCTACAGCACCAAGGCACTGCTCTAAAAATTACTCGGGTTCAGGTATTTCCTTATAGCAAAGGATTCACAGTGATAGATCAGTGAGGACCATTTCCAAATCCTAAAAACTGCTGGTCTGAACTGACTAAGAAGGATGAAATGCAGAAAGCTGTTCTTCCTCTGTCTGCTTGGAAAACCATGGGGAGAAGAAAGGATACCCAATCAAAGCAGTTTCAGACTTTGCAGGCCTGGAGACAGCAGCAGGAGTGTCTGCATCAGAGATTCTCTAACCAGCCTTTGTCTGACAGTTGCTTGCCATCCCCAGAGCTCACATCCCTGAGCACTCAAATCTTCTTTGTCATGTCACCTCCTTGGTCACATTTTGCTGCTCTATGTTGAAGATCCTGACCATATGAAATTAGAAGTTACTTACATCTTACAGCAGTGCAGGGTTCCTCTGTCTCCTATATTTAGATGAAATATTCATATTGATACATTTCTGGACTCTTTCTTCATTAATATATCATTTATTTGGGGGAATTTTATGCATTAAGATTTGAGAAGGTGAAGGAAAATATTTTTCTTTCCCTAAAAAGATGTATGAATTGTCATCTGTTAGCCAGAGCATGTGACAGTAAGCAAGAATGGGCAGGAGGGAGTCTGATGTGGCTCACTTCTGAAACAGCCCCCACAGGCTCCTGTTTGAGCAATGGCCTCCCAGTTGGTGACTCTGTGAAAGAAAGTTCTGGAAATTCTAGTGATGAGGCCGAGATGGTGGTGGCAGGCCACTCTACTGTATCTCTGGTTCCAGTTTCACTCTCTGACTCCTGACCTGCTGTGATATGAATACTTTATTCCCACATCAGCCCTTTTCACTGGAGATTAGGAAATATTTTCCTTAAAGATACTTCAGGAATTACTTGTCTGAAGGCTCCAGTGTACAAAACTTCAAACTGATTTGAAAGACTTTCCTTCAAAGAGAGAATATTTTAAGATTATTATATTTGCAAAGAACCGCTTAGGAATAGGGCAAGTATCCTATACCTTTGTAAAATTCTTTATACATCAAGAACCATGATGTAAGTGCTCTCCACTTATTTTCAGCCACTAGGTCCAGTCTCCTACTTTCAGTCACCAAAGCACTCAGAGACCCCTGCAACAGTGGTCTAAGGGCACCTGGCTACAGCTCAAGCTAGCAGCAGATCTTGGTATTTTTCACCCAGGGCTAGTCTTGTAGGTATGCAGAATGCAGAGGTTATATGATCATAGAAAGCTCTCCTGACAATCAAGAGAAAAGTTTGTGAAGCCAGGCAAGATGTACCAGGGTCACATTATCCACAGGATGCTCCTGAGCAAGATTGGCATGAAGCTGTAAGATTGATGCCCATGTTGCAATAGGGACTCCAGGATGTTGGAGATGCCAGGAACATGGGATGTCTGCCAAGGAAAACTTGGAGGCAGCCCAACAGATAGGCCATGGCAAATATGTGGGTGGGCTCCCTAAGCCATTGGCATCACAAGTGTCCTAGATGTTGGACATGGAGCTATAGGACCTCAATTTTTCCCTCCTGGCTTTCAGTCTTACCTTAATCTCATCTCTTGCAATGGCAATCTTTTCCTTATGCTGTTGTATTTTAGAAGTACATAATTTTCTTTTTATTTTATGGGCTTCACAGTTAAAACATTGAGTCTCTTAACAGACTGAGATTGAGTCTCAGTAGAAAGTTTAGGCTCAGGCATTTTAATTTTAAATTCTAGATTCTCTTAAAGTGATATTTAATGCATTTTGTATTCTGAGATGCCCATGGGCCTTCAATGGTTGAGTGAAACGTTATGGTTTGAATTAAAGTGCTTCTACAATTTGTTTGGAATGTTTGAGGCTCAGTTGGTGATATTATTTTGAGAGGTTTTGGGCACTGGGTGAGGTATGGCCTGGTTGGTGAAAGTAAGAAGCTTGGTATGAGCTTTTGAAGGTTATGCCTGGTCTTTTCAATCCTTGGCTGTATCTGGCTTTTGTCATTCTCTCCAGGTCCACCATTATGTAAGCAGTCTCCACCAATGCCTCTATCCCCATACATTAAGCTGCACTCCATGCCTTGTCTATCATAATGGACCAATGTTCTCTGAAAATGTGCATCAAAATAAATATTTCCTTGCTGGAGTTGTTTCTGCTCAGAGTTTTATCAGGCTAGTGTGAAAGGTAACTAGTAATACACCAGGTGTGGCCAAATCTGGGAAGATCCTAGAATGCTATCCAATGTCACTGAGATGACTTCCCAGGGACAGGTGGGTCCTTGAAGGATAACAAGCAATATGCTATCAGATAGAATTTTAGATGAAGCTCGCTGCTTCTGTAAAGTGAATTGATCCAGATGAGACAAAAAATAGACCCAAGAAGAGGGTCAGTAGACTCATTCAACAATAAGGGATGGTGACAGTCCCTGCTGTAAGAGAGAGACATCCTATCTCCATGGTTGTTCTCCAGCCTGTTCTCAGATTGTTATTCTAGAATATCCCTAAAAGGCCTGTGTGTAGCAGTCTTGTCCTCTCAAGTTTTCTCTTGGGACGTGGTAATGACTGTGAGAGGTTGGGTCTGGTGTGGTGTCTTCAGTTGACTCTGAGTCAACCTTTAATGCTGATCAAGAGTCTTCACCTTTTTCTCTTTTATGCTCATCTATGCCAACAGCTTTGCTCTCTGCACACTTCTACCACAATGTCCTGCTTCACCATAGGCTCAAAAACATGAGGGTCTGTTGATAATGGCCTTAAAACCTCCCAGACTGTGAGCCAAATAAGTGTTTCTTTTTATAAGTCAGTAGGATCAGGTGTTTATTAGAGTAAAGAGAAGAAGAACAAAAGACAGCAGCTAAAGCAGCTGCATCATCAGCAGACACTGTGTCCTAGGGAGGACAGCAAGAGGAGGAATCTAAATGGACAGCAGACACTGTGTCCTAGGGAAGGTAGCAGCAGGAGTCTATATGGGCAGCAGACATTGACCCAGAGAGGACAGCAATAAGAGTCTATATGGACAGCAGACACTGTGTCCAGGGTTGGGAGCAGGAAGAGCTGGGATGGGGTCAGGGGTTGAAGATAAAGCTGTGGCATTAGAATGCATCCCAGCTTGTAACTACCTCAAGGACCACAGAGAGTCAGAGAAACTCCAAATGTACCAAATAGCCAAGGGCAGAAAGCACATTGGAAGAATTTGGCTTTTACATTTAAGCTAGATAATAATTATCTCATTTTAACATTCCTTAAAATAGTATGGTTTTTTTACTTCCTTCCACAAGCAAGTTTAATAATTTCTTATGATACTGTTCTATTTAATTGTTAATTACATCATTATTTTATTATCTAGAAATGAGGAGGAACACTTGGTGTGCCTTAACAGTTTTAAGTTCCGGAGGGGAAAGAAATTGGGTTGTTAACCTTTTTTTTTTTTTTTTATAAAAAGAAAAAATACCTTAAGCCAGCCCATTCTCTGCCTCATAGTGCTCTTTTCCTCCCTTTCCAGCAAGTGCTGCATGATAAAATAATTGTATAATTAGGAATAAATTTTGTTGTTAAAAGGTATAAATGTTCTGTACCTCTTAAAATGTACTCAATTTGAACTGAGACAGAAAAGAGGAATATAACACAACCATAAATAAGTTTGGAACTCACGGTAGCCCTGTTGACAGGGTTCCCACCCTCATCCTCAATATAAATACAATGCAGGGAGATTGCAGAATGCTGTGGGATCAACTGGCTGTCTTGCTCTGCATGGCTGGTTTCAACAGTGCTCATTTATGTCCTTGTCTGAGCAGATAATGGAAGGACTGGATAAAAAGCTGATGAGCCTCAAAGACTCACCGTATTTTCTCCTTATGCTGGCCTCAGCTGAGGAGGCTTACATTTTGCTGTTGTTTTGTTCTTCTGTCAGTCATAGTCCTGGGTGTAGTACACTGCAGCTTTTACATATTTGCTTAATAAATTAGCATTCTGTTCTGATTGACTCATTGGGCGGAAACATCAAATTTACATGTCAAGTAGGAGAGAAGAAGGGAGGAACTCAGAACACAGAGAAAAAAAGGCAACAACTCCAGATTATTACAGTTTGCTGGGGGAACAAAAAGACCATTTTCATTTTCATTCTAAATCAAAGATTGGTGAATAGGAATAATCCAAGTAGATGGAGAAAGCCTTTTTTTTTTTTTTTTTTTTTTTAGAGCACTAACCTATTTGATCCTGCTAAGTTTAGAAGTCCAATGACTGCACATTTGCCACAAGGATCATTGGAAAGACCTTTCAGTCGGCTTGCCATTTTTTGCATCTGAATAAAAGAAGCTTTATGCCTGAAAGATCCATCATTCTCAGGGGTACTGGGATGAGAAAATGACATAACAGATGTGAACACATTTCAAAAGTAAAGGCAATATATAAATGTGAGAGAGTATTCGTTTTTATTGCACATATCCATCTCACCCGCCATGTTCTGACAGCATTGGCCCTATTAGCCCCATGCATTATAATAATCCATTATTGGCACAATCAGCCTTGGGTGGTAGCAGCTGGCCTTGACTATTAGAATAGAAATGGGTGGGAGATATAATGGATGAAGTCTGGTTCTAAGGAAAGGAGACAGGTTTGTGCGTGTTACCTTTCTGAACCAGTCTAGGTTCTTTCTAAGCCTGTGAATTCCTCCTAGAGAACCTCCCACATCTCCATGAAGCCAGCTAGACAGATCAGGCTTCATGGCCAAATTTCTAGTGCTTAGATCAAGTCACATCACTTACTCACAAAGGAATCTGTACAGTAGTTGCTGAGTTGGTGGATGTGGACATCTTTAAGTCCCTGACAATGGTTTTATAGTAGCACACAACAGAAATTTGGATTCAAATGGGTCCAAGTTGTTGCCATAAAATGCAAATTTACAAATTTGGGGAAGCACCTTTCAACTTCCAGAGAGTGACAATTTAAGCATCAGCAAGTAGATATGTAACCAGTGAATGCCCTTTGAATGCTAGAGAAAGGAAGAAGTGGAGTGTGGGTGAACCAGCATCCAGTGTCAGAGGGATTGCAGTACACGATTAGAGACAGCAAACCTACCTTGAAGCCAAATGTCCTGAAGTCCAGCCAATAGTGTTCAAACACATCCAGACCTGTTGAGGTGCTTCTGGTCCTGATTCGAACTGGATGATAGTCCTTAGTCTAAGAGAGATTACTCAACACTAGCTGACCCTCATGAAAATAACCATGGAATCTTGAGTACTCAAGTGTTCAGAATAGTTTATGAAGTAGAGAGACTTAAACTTGCGCTTCTGACCTGACTGCTTGTAGGTTGTGTGTGAACCAGATGCACATCTGTTAAGTAGCCCAATGGTGTTTTTCATAAGTTGGCCTCTGGTCTCATTTGAAGAGGGTGAGAATTTCTGCACATCATCATATTGCCCCACTCCTGTGCATAGTCCTCTTCCTTAATTCTCATCCAAAATATAAATGTCTTGATAGGGATACATACAAGTATTTTAAGCTAGTATCAGTCATTAATACCTCAAAGTGTATTCTTTGATTCTTACGTCACAATGATTTTTTAAGGAGAGGAGAGGCATTGAGAGGCAGAGCTAAGAGACACTGTAAAGAGAACTTTGTCCTCCTAAGAAGCATGAGGAAGAATGAGTTCAAGCTAGGGAGTAGGAAGCATAGGATGCTCTGGTTCTCCAAAGATGCGGCCTTGTTTAAGGGCACCCAGTTCTGAGGTCTCCTTCTGCTGCCTTTGATTTTTTTTTTTTTTAATATTAAAAGGCTTGTATTAAACAAAGAGGTAGATTTCCAGTGAATAGCTTGTGAGTAATTTAATAGTTTCATTTATTGAGTGTTCATCCCATCACTTACGAATTGTTTCCCTTAATCCTTTCAAAGACTCTCTTGAGATTCATAGCATCCCTATTTTCATTTTGGAGATGAGGAAACCGAGACTTAGAGGGATTTAGTAAATTGCTTGAAATCTTACAGTACTTAAGACATCATGCCAGGATGAAACTCCACATTGAATTCTAGGGGGTAGAAGCAGATCTGAACAGCAGTGAATTTGGGGACTGAGACACCCCTCTCTGCCTCTTCTATCTCCTCTTCTAGCAGATCTTTCCCAGTGTTTAATGGCCCTATGTGGGGTTTCTGATGATGTTTTTTAAACTATTTAGATATTGTGAGCACTTATTGATTCATTTATGGCTTTCTGGCTAAATATCTGATGCCTGGCCTACTCCATGCAACACAGTTTGCTGAGAGAGAGAGAAAGAGAGAGAGAGAGAGAGAGAGAGAGAGAGAGAGAGAGAGAGAGAATGTATACACTTGTATTTTGAGTATGGAAGGTCTTTCATTGATGACCTAGAACTCACTCATTTGGCCAAGCTTGTAAAGAAGTCCCAAGGATTGAGATTGCAATCATGTCCTACCATCCCTGGAACCTTTTATTTCCCTTTGAGGCAGGATCTCACTGTGTAGCTCTGCCTGTCATTCAACTCACTATGAAGACCAGACTGGCCTGTCTGTCTCCCAAATGCTGGGGTTAAGGTATGTGCCACCATGCCTGGCTCATCCCTGGATCATTTTTGCATGGGTACTGGAGATTGAACTCAGATCCTCATTCATGTGCAGTAAGCAGTAGCACTTTACCTGCTGAGTGGTTCCCAGCTCTAAAGAGCTTACACTTAGCTGCCCAGCACCATCACTTCTGGCCAAAGTGAGTGGAGTTTAGCTGCAAGCACATTCATGAGGGCTGGGTAGTTAGTACCCACAGACAGGCTGCTGTTATACAGTCTCCACTTATTAAAGCCACATCATCCTCTTAGTCTTGAATTAAGAATTCTAACCTTTGGTTCTGTAATGCCAAGGAAATATCAGAGCTAAGATGCAAAGAGCATTTGACAGGCCAAGATCAGGCTGCTGGTCCCAGAGATCTGCTGAAGTCCCCTTGGCTGGAACAAATACTCTTCTTAGCATGGCCCATCATTTTGATATTTTTTTTGACAATTTCTAAATGTGTATAGACACAACCTGCCTACCCTTCTATTCATGTATTCCTGCAGAGCATCTGATTTTCTGCATGGCAGGAGCCAGACCTGCACCCACCCTGTTCCCCATTTTAACACATTTCACGATTTGGTTGCTTTGGTTGCATTTCAAAATGACATATCTGATCAGTTCTTTAGTAATATTGATGTTTTGCCCTTTCAAATGTGTCATTTGATTTTCTGATGTTTTTCTCCATCTGCTTTGGTAACACTTTCATTTAGTCGCAGCTTTTTATTGGGTCCCTGCAGGTTTACAGAAAGGACTCTGACTTCAGGGTATTTTATTTTAAAATGTTTTTTTGCTCCAGTTTTTGCTCTTACATACCCACAACTCTGCCTCCACCAACCTGCTTCTTTGGCTTCCCCCCTCTTCTGCCAGCTCACCTTCTCACCCTTGCCTCAAAACACTGAATAAATTCCTCACTTACAGGGCTTCAAACACTGGCCTTTCCCCCATCACATTTAAGTATTTCATTGTGTAAGGGCCATTGCATTGCTTCAGCTGTTCCCTGTGGATTCAATCAAAGAGCAATTTTTAAAAGCAGGTATGGGGAGCCAGCTGATATTTTACATTTCTGACATGTTTTTATTGCCCTGGTTGAAGACATTTCCAAATAGGAATTCCAAATTTTCTAAGGCGTAAACAAAGGTCCAACACAGAAAGTTCTTCTCTGGCTGTTTGACTCTTCCTGCTTTCTCTCACCAGATCTGATGCACTGTCCTGATGTTCTTGGCAGGTTAATTTCCACATTTCTGCTCTCTTAACCTCTTCCTCAGGTACAGTAAATGCAGATGTTAGAGGGTAGAGAGACTGACTGAAGGAGAACACACAACAATGCACTTCTTGTGAAATATCTGAAGAAAGCTGACAGGTAGAGTCAAGTAAAAATACAACTTAGTTTTTGGTATATAATTGTTATCACAGATTGTCACAAAACCTTAGATAAAGAAAAAGACTCCATGAGCATCATTCTCAGGTTTGAACAACTCACCAACATAAACTCTCTTAGCTCAAGAGCATATTCTTAAGATCTAAATAGGGCTGTGGTTGTCAGCCTGATGGGATTGAGAATTTCTGTAGAACAAGTCTCAGGGTGTATTTGTGATGGATTATCTAGATTAGATTAATTGAGGAAAGAAGACACACCCCAAATGTTGGTGGCATTATTCCTCTGCCTGGGAGTTCCAGGGTGAATAAGAGGAGGAAGGGAGCTGAACACTGGGATTCCCCTCTCCACTTCCTGGTCTTGGATGCATTGTGTTTAGTTGTCTTACATCCCTGCAGCCATGACTTACCCACCATGATAGATTCTACTTTTGAGACAAAGTCAACCTTTCATTCCTTCAGTTCCTTTTCTCATTCGTTTCATCACAGAAATGAGACAAGTGACTAAAACAAAGGCCCTGAGATGTGAGTTACTATTGGTGTCTTGTTTGCTTCTCTAGGAAGAATTTATAGAAATCATTAAGCCTTCATTCTTTCATCCCACGTACTTGGGAGGCTAAGGCAAGAGAATCTAAAATTGAAGAGTTGCTTAGGCTACAATGAGTTTAAGGCCAGCCCAGGCAACTTAATGAGACTGTCTCAAAATTTAAAAAAATAAAGTCAAAAGAGGATTGGAATATTGCTCAATAGTAAAGTAATTACTTAGCATGCATGAAAACCTAGTATTTTGGATTATAAAAAGAAAATGGAAGGGGAAAGGCAAAAAACAAAACAAAACAAAACAAAACAAAACAAAACAAAACAAAAACCAGAAAAGCAAAACCACTGCCTTCCATGGTGGAAAATTAGGAAATAGGTTCCAGGGGTCAGGTCTCAGCATTAATGTCAGCCATGATTGTCATTAGGCCATTCAATTTTCTCTCTGAAGAGTTTGTACTCCTACTGAAGCCCCAGATGCTTGTGAAGAGGTCTAGTGTATGAATTTTAGCCCATAAATGACAGTATATATGGAACTTCCGAACTTAATTCCATACCCAATGAAAAGAGAGAGAGAGAGAGAGAGAGAGAAAGAGAGAGTGACTATTTGTGTCCCATAGGAGGTAGATGCCATCTAGTGAGAAAGAGCATGGTAGAAATGGCACTTCAGACAGACCTTGCCTTCCTGAGGAGCACAATGGTGTACTCTGAGCTCATCTTGTATGGCCATGTGAGCACAGAATGACAACATTCCAGGGAATTAGGAATTACACAGGCTCAAATGCATAAAACTCAGCTTGTTATATTAGGGAGATGATTAGCTTGTACATTACATCAGAGAGAAAACAGTCTGATATTTGGGATGCTTCTTGGGGATTAATTGTTGTATACTATAGCTGTTGTGCTTGTTGGATCTCCAGAAAGCTCATCCATGCAACCAGACACCATGAATGCCAGCTGGGCTTCATTCAGTCTTGCTTTGGTCCTATCCGTCCTTTCTATGCTACAGTCTTCTTTATGACTGGCGATGTTCATCATGTGCCTTTATGACCATCAAGTCGCAGATGTATGTGATTTTTTTCAATTTGATGGTTACAGTTTCAGAGCTAAAATTTCCTTTGAACTTTAGAACAGACTTTGGGCTTGCATTTTTTTTTGAAAGATGGTGGAACTGTTAAAACCCTAAAGACCATGGAAACAGAGTAAATGTATTTGGAATTATGAGGTAGACATGAGACTTTACAGATCAATGGCAGAATGTTGTGATTTGCATATGTCTTCATAAGCTTACATGTGGGTCACAGGAGGTGTTCTATTCTATATGTCCATAATTCCTTCCCATGTTTTCCTTTGCTTCCTGGCTGCAACAAGGCAAGCATCTCTACCAGACCCTTCAGCTCTAACAGACCCTTCAGCAATGACCTTCTGCCTCACCATAACCCAGAAACAATAGAGCCAAGTAATCGTGGACTGAAATCTTTTAAATAATGAGCCCAAATAAAATTTTCCTCTTTTAAAATGATTTCTCTCAGATATTTGTGGCAGTGATAAAAAGAGACAAAAACAAACAGAAATGGGTAACAGCCAATGGTATTATCTTTCTACTTGGCTACTTCCTTAATTACAAGCCTGAATTAATTTTTAACTTAGTCTTTATTTTTTCCAATCTAGATATTTAATCTTTTTTAGTTTTTTTATTATTAGAGAATTTCTTCATTTACATTTCCAGTGTTATCACAAAAGTCCCCTAAACCCTTCCCTGGCCCTGCTCCCCTACCCTCCCACTCCCACTACTTGGCCCTGGCATTCCCCTGTACTGGGGCATATAAACATTGCTAGACCAAGGGCCTTTCTTCCCGATAATGGCCAACTAGGCCGTCTTCTAATACATATGCAGCTAGAGACATGAGCTCTGGGGGTTCTGATTAGTTCATATTGTTGTTCCATCTATAGGGTTGCAGACCCCTACAGCTCTTGGGAACTCTCTCTAGCTCCTACATTGGGGACCCTGTGTTGTGCCCTATAGATGATTGTGAGCATCAATTTCTGAATTTGTCAGGGACTGTCAAAGCCTCACAGGAGATAGCTATATCAGGGTCCTTTCAGCAATATCCTGCTGGTGTATGCAGTAGTGTCTGCATTTGGTGACTGATTATGTGATGGACCACCCAGGTGGGGCACTCTCTGGTTGGTCCGTCCTTTCATTTAGCTCCAAACTTTGTTTCTGCACCTCCTTCCATGTATATTTTAATCCCTGTTATAGGGAGGAATGAAGTATCCACACATTGGTCTTTCTTGATTTTCTTGTGTTTTGGAAATTGTATCTTGGTTATTCTAGGTTTCTGGGCTAATGTCCGCTTATCAGTGAGTGCATATTAAGTGACTTCTTTTGTGATTGGGTTACCTCTCTCAGGATGATATCCTCCAGATACATCCATTCACTCAAGAATTTCATAAATTCATTGTTTTTAATAGCTGAGTAGTACTCCATTGTGTAAATGTACCACATTTTCTGTATCCATTCCTCTGTTGAGGGACATCTGGGTTCTTTCCAGCTTCTAGCTATTATAAATAAGGCTGCTATGTACATAGTGGAGCATGTGTCCTTGTTACCAGTTGGAATATCTTCTGGGTATATGCCCAGGAGAGGTATTGCTGGATCTTCCTGTAGTACTATGACCAGTTTTCTCAGAAACCGCCAGACTGATTTTTCAGAGTGTTTGTACCAGCTTGCAATCCCACCAGCAATGAAGGAGTGTTCCTCTTTCTCCACATCCTTGCCAGCATCTGCTGTCACCTGAATTTTTTTATCTTAGCCATTCTGACTGGTGTGAGGTAGAATCTCAGGGTTGTTTTGATTTGCATTTCTCTGATGATTAAGGATTTTGCACATTTTTAAGGTGCTTCTCAGCCCTTTGGCATTCTTCAGTTGAGAATTCTTTGTTTAGCTCTGTACCCCATTTTTAATGGGATTATTTGAATTTCTGGAGTTCAGCTTCTTGAGCTCTTTGTAAATATTGGATATTAGCCTCCTATCAGATTTAGGATTGGTAAAAATTCTTTCCCAATCCGTTGGTGGCCTTTTTGTCTTATTGACAGTATCTTTTGCTTACAGAAGCTTTGCAATTTTATAAGGTCCCATTTGTCAATTCTTGATCTTACCGCACAGGCTATTGGTGTTCTGTTTAGGAATTTTACCCCTGTGCCCCTATTTTCAAGGGTTTTCTCCACTTTCTCCCCTATGAATTTCAGTTTCTCTGGTTTAATATGGAGGTCTTTGATCCATGTAGACTTGAGCTTTGTACAAGGAGAAAGGAATGGATCAATTCTCATTCTTCTACATGTTGACCGCCAGTTGTGCCAGCACCATTTATTGAAAATGCTATCTTTTTTCCACTGGATAGTTTTAGCTCCCTTGTTGAAGATAAGGTGACCAAAGGTGTGTGGGTTCATTTCTGGGTCTTCAATTCTATTCCATTGGTTTACCTCTCTGTTGTATATGGTCATGGTACGTCAAAAATAGTGTTAACGAGACATCATGTCGAACTCCAGTCCGTACCACTAAGGTGGTCTCCAAGAAAATAACAACTCCTATCAAAAACGATAGGATCCAAAAAATAATAAGGTCTACTTAAACGTTTAACGGGAAAGATAGAGTCACTTCTTAACTCAACCTTAAAACTACCCCATTGCATTAAATCTGTAAATTGCTTTCAGCAGGATAGCCATTTTGACTATATTAATCCTGCCAATCCATGAGCATGGGAGATCTTTCCATCTTCTGAGATCTTCAATTTCTTTCTTCAGAGACTTGAAGTTCTTGTCATACAGATCTTTCACTTCCTTCGTTAAAGTCACACCAAGGTATTTTATATTATTTGTGACTCTTGTGAAGGGTGTTGTTTCCCTAATTTCTTTCTCATGCTGTTTAGCTTTTGTGTACAGAAAGGCCACTGATTTGTTTGAGTTAATTTTATATCCAGCTACTGGGCTGAAGCTGTTTATCAGTTTTAGGAGTTCTCTGGTAGAATCTTTAGGGTCACTTATATATACTATCATATCATCTTCAAATAGTGATATTTTGACTTCTTTCTTTTCAATTTGTATCCCCTTGATGTCCTTTAGTTGTCGAGTTGCCCTGGCTAGGACTTCAATTACTATATTGAATAGGTAGGGAGAAAGTGGGCAGCCTTGTCTAGTCCCTGATTTTAGTGGGATTGCTTCTAGCTTCTCTCCATTTACTTTGATGTTGGCTACTGGTTTGCTTTTATTATGTTTAGGTATGGGCCTTGAATCCCAGATCTTTCCATGACTTTTATCATGAATGGGTGCTGGATTTTGTCAAATGCTTTCTCAGCATCTAAGGAGATGATCATGTGATTTTTCTCCTTGAGTTTGTTTATATAGTGGATTACATTGATGGATTTCCATACATTAAACCATCCCTGCATCCCTGGGATGAAGCCTACTTGGTCATGATGGATGATCGTTTTGATGTGTTCTTGGATTCGGTTTGCGAGGATTTTATTGAGTATATTTTCATCAATATTCATAAGGGATATTGGTCTAAAGTTCTCTTTTTTTGTTGGATCTTTGTGTGGTTTAGGTATCAGGGTAATTGTGGATTCGTAGAACGAATTTGGTAGAGTACCTTCTGTTTCTATTTTATGGAATAGTTTGAGGAGAGTTGGAATTAGGTCTTCTTTGAAAGTCTGATAGAACTCTGCACTAAACCCATCTGGTCCTAGGCTTTTTTTTTTTTGGTTGGGAGACTATTAATGACTGCTTCTATTTCTTTAGGGGAAATGGGACTGTTAAGATTGTTAATCTGATCCTGATTTAACTTTGGTACCTGGTATCTGTCTAGGAAGTTGTCCATTTCATCCAGGTTTTCCAGTTTTGTTGAGTATAGGCTTTTATAGTAGGATCTGATGATGATTTGGATTTCTTCAGGATCAGTTGTCATGTCTCCTTTTTCATTTCTGATTTTGTTAATTCAGATACTGTCCCTCTGCCCTCTAGTTAGTCTGGCTAAGGGTTTATCTATCTTGTTGATTTTCTCAAAGAACCAGCTCCTGGTTTGGTTGATTCTTTGAATAGTTCTTTTTGTTTCCACTTGATTGATTTCTGCTCTGAGTTTGATTATTTCCTGGCGTCTAGTCCTCTTCGGTGAATTTGCTTCCTTTCCTTCTTGGGTTTCTAGGTGTTCTGTCAGACTGCTAGTATATGCTCTCTCTAGTTTCTTTTTGGAGGCACTCAAGGCTATGAGTTTTCCTCTTAGGACTGCTTTCATTGTGTCCCGTAAGTTTGGGTACCTTTAGGCTTCATTTTCATTAAACTCTAAAAAGTCTTTAATTTCTTTCTTTATTTCTTCCTTGACCAAGGTATCATTGAGTAGAGTGTTGTTCAGTTTCCACGTGAATGTTGGCTTTCTATTATTTCTGCTGTTATTGAAGATCAGCCTTAGTCCGTGGTGATATGTTAGGATGCATGAGATAATTTCAATATTTTTGTATCTGTTAATGCCTGTTTTGTGACCAATTATATGGTCAATTTTGGAGGAGGTACCATGAGGTGCTGAGAAGAAGGTATATCCTTTTGTTTTAGGATAAAATGTTCTATAGATATCTGTTAAATACATTTGTTTAATAACTTCTGTTAGTGTCCATGTGTCTCTGTTTAGTTTCTGTTTCCAGGATCTGTCCATTGGTGAGAGTGGGGTGTTGAAGTTTCCCACTATTATTGTGTGAGGTGCGATGTGTGCTTTGAGCTTTACTAAAGTTTCTTTAATGAATGTGGCTGCCCTTTCATTTGGAGCATAGATATTTAGAATTGAGAGTTCATTTTGGTGGATTTTGCCTTTGATGAGTATAAAGTACCCCTCTTTGTCTTTTTTGATAACTTTGGGTTGGAAGTCAATTTTATTTGATATTAGAATGGCTACTCCTGCTTGTTTCTTTGAGCCATTTGCTTGGAAAATTGTTTTCCAGCCTTTTACCCTGAGGTAGTGTCTGTCTTTGTCTCTGAGGTGGGTTTCCTATAAGCAGCAAAACGTTGGGTCTTGTTTGTGTAGCCAGTCTGTTAGTCTATGCTTTTTTATTGGGGAATTGAGTCCATTGATGTTAAGAGAAATCAAAGAAAAATTAGTGTTTTTCCTGTCATTTTTGATGTTAAAGATGGGAGTCTGTTCTTGTGGCTGTCTTCCTTTAGTTTTGTTAAAAGATTACTTTCTTATTTTTTCTAGGATGTAGATTCCTTCTTTGAGTTGGTGTTTTCCTGTTATTATCCTTTGAAATGCTGGATTCATGGAAAGATATTGTGTGGATTTAGTTTTGTCATGGAAAACTTTGGTTTCTCCATCTATGGTAATTGACAGTTTTACTGGGTATAGTAGCCTGGGCTGGCACTTGTGTTCTCTTAGTGTCTGTATAACATCTGTCCAAGATCTTCTGGCTTTCATAGTCTCTGGTGAGAAATCTGGAGTGATTCTAATAGGCCTGCCTTTATATGTTATTTGACCTTTTTCCCTTACTGCTTTCAATATTCTGTCTTTATTTAGTGCATTTGTTGTTCTGATTATTATGTGTCGGGAGGAATTTCTTTTCTGGTCCAGTCTGTTTGGAGTTCTGTAGGCTTCTTGTATGGGCATCTCTTTCTTTAGGTATGGGAAGTTTTTTTCTATGATTTTGTTGAAGATATTTGCTGGCCCTTTAAGTTGAGTATCTTCATTCTCATCTACTCCTATTATCCATAGGTTTGGTCTTCTCATTGTATCCTGGATTTCCTGGATGTTTTGAGTTAGGATCTTTTTGCATTTTGCATTTTCTTTGATTGTTGTGCCCATGTTCTCTATGGAATCTTCTGCACCTGAGATTCTCTCTTCCATCTCTTGTATTCTGTTGCTGATGCTCACATCTCTGGTTCCTGATTTCTTTCCTAGGGTTTCTATATCCAGTGTTGTCTCTCTTTGGGTTTTCTTCAGTGTTTCTACTTCCATTTTTAGATCTTGAATGGTTTTCTTCAATTCTGTCACCTGTTTGGATATGTTTTCCTGTAGTTTTTTTTTAAGCGATTTTTGCATTTCTTCTACCTGTTTAGCAGTGTTTGCCTGTAGTTCTTTAAGGGCTTCTACTTGTTTAGCAGTGTTCTCTTGTGATTCCTTGAGGGATTTTTGTATTTCCTCTTTAATGGCTTCTACCTATTTAGCAATGTTCTCCTGTAGTTCCTTGAAGAATTTTTGTTTTTCTTCTTTAAGGGCTTCTGCCTGTTTAGCATTGTTCTCCTGTATTTCTTTAAGTGTGTTATTCAAGTTCTTCTTATAATCTTCTACCATCATGATGAGATATGATTAAACATCTGCGTCTTGCTTTTTAGGCATGTTGGGGTATCCAGGACTCGTTGAAGTGGGCGTACTGGGTTCTGATGATGCCCATTGTTCTTGGTTTTGGTTAGGGAGATTCTTACCTTTGCCTTTAGCCATCTGGAGATTTCTGATGTTAATGTCTAAGCTGTCACTGGTTTGAGCTTGATCCTCCTGTGGTTCTGTTTTCATTCCTTCATGTGCTCTATACAATACTACTTCAACTTTATTTTTCTCTATTCTTTGTGTGTTTATTTGTGTGTGTGTGTGTGTGTATGTGTGTGTAGGCTAGAGGTCAACATTCTTTTTCAACCACTTTTTTTTTTTTTTGAGACAGAGTCTCTCCTTGAACCAAATCCTTCCTGTCTCAAGTGATCAGCAAGCCCCAAGGGACATGTCTATCTTTGCCATCCTAGTGCTAGAGTTACATGTACATGCCACAGAACACAGGATCTCATGCTGTGTAGCAAGTATTTTTTAAACTGAAATATCTTTCCAGCCTCTTATTATTCCTGTATTCTTTTGTCTCTTACTGTCCTCACTTCCTAGCACTTATATAGAAAGAGAAAACTATTTCCAACAAGTTGTCCTCTGACCTCCAAGAATATACAGGGATATATATGCATGCAAACACTCCCACACACACAAACATACTCACACAAATAAATAAATGTAAAAGTAATAGTGATAATAATAAAACTTTCCTATAATATCTCTACAGAAGATGAAATTTATTATATAAGGGATTCTTTTTTTAAAAAAAAAGCCATAATAATTGTCTTATTATGAAGGAAAACCCATCCGAGATGGTAAGTCTACTTTCCTAATACAAAAAGAAAAACTTGGTCTTTATTACAGCATCTTTTGGACCACTTATGAGGCCTTTGCTTTAGGATCCCATCACAGACTCTTCATGCTTCATCTCTTATGTTCAGATTCCTCACAGTGGAAAATAAAATCCCCCATTCAACTGAAAGGAAACTTGGCTAATTTCTCTCTACTAGAGTCTTTGAAGTTCAAAGCATTTAGATTTCTCCACAGTATGTGGTGACATAAAATCTTTCTCCCAGCATTTTATAAACTAGAATTCTTTTAGCTGATACTTCTCAACTCCAAAAAGACAGTCTTCATAATGATACTTTTGAAAGTGCATCAAAAAACCTCTATATGTGCACCAGAACCAACAGAATCATCCAGAAAAACAGACTACAATGTATTCTACTGTGGGAATCTTTGAATTATATGGTTTTTCTTCAGCAATTTCCCTAAGGAAAAAGTATGAAGGTTGTGTTTTTATGATGCCTATGGGATTACGGAACAGCCAAATGATTGAGCATTTCTATAACAGCAAAAGAAGATCTATATAGTTTTAAATTTATATAGTTTTTAAATTACAAGTAAAGTAAAATCTTTTTATGGTTATTTGCTATTATTTGCTATCAGATTACTTACTTGTATATATTTTGAGTATTTTTTAAATTTTATGTCTGTGTTTGTCTGAATGTATAAATATGTACATGTGAGCCTGTTGCTCTCAGAGGCTAGAAGACGATGTCAAATCCTTGAAACAGAGAGTTGTGAGACTCTTATGCTAGTGCTGGGAAATGAACCTTGGTCTTCTTCAGGACTATAAGGACTCTTATGCAGTAGGTAATCTCTAGCCCTGTTCCTATTACTATTTTATACTCAGTTATTTGATCTCCTTTTTGGTTGCTTGCATTTTGTAAACTGTCAGCAAGTCTTGTTACTGTGATCTTTTCTCTCAATGACAAACAAGGGAGCCCCAGCAAGATATTTTACAATTGAGGCTTTTGACTAGCTTGCTATTTTTAAGCACCAAAGTGCTTGCTTGGAGCTAAGATTATACATGGCACTAAAAATAATTTCTCACAATCTTATGAACTAGATGGACATAGATTATGAGTGTTTCCATATTTTCAGTGGGGAGATTGAGCTGCAGACTGAGTTTCTTTTGTCTAGAGTGACATAACTATTGGATTGACAGTCTGTCTCAGCCCCCTGCTGAGCATTAATCTAAGATGACTTTTGCTTCCTGTAAAACTGGAGGATGGCAGTAGTACAAATGCTCACTATTTCCAAACACCAGCTTCCCATTCTTTTGATGGGGATCAGGAGCCTCTTCACTGCAGGTGTGTTGGCATTATTCTTTGATTAATCAATGCTGGACAGGGCTTCTGGCTAATCTCATTAGCTAATAGTGCTTCTGGGTAATTAGCTTGATGTGTGTAATTATCCTCAGATTTTAGGGCTTTTTTCCACTTTGACAGCATTGGTATGTATTTCATACTTTGGAGAGCTGTGACCATTGGAGAGACCATACTTTGGAGAACTATGACCACAGGAAAGAGTGAGTAAAATTCCCAAATCTTTTCACATCAAGAAAGCCTACTTCACAATGGAATTATCTGAACTTTATCTGCTAAGAACACTTGCACTTCCAGAAATTTCTTACACACACACACACACACACACACACACACACACACACACACACCAATGAAGTGAAATCTGGAGTTAATTCCAGAACTTTACAAATTGACTAAAGTCATGAGTCTCTAGTTTTGTGACTAAAAAATCCAAATTCAGCAGAACATATTTATACCAGAAAGAAAAATGCAAACAAACAAAAACAAAATAAAAAAACAACAACAAAACAATCCATGAGGGAGAAAGCTATAGCACAATGGATATTATGTTGACTTATATTAAATATTTAATTCTATAAATATCTATTAATTTTTACATAAGAAATGTAAGGTGTGAGCTCTGCTGTAGTCTTACCTTCTAACATTTAAATGCACTGATACTTTGTTGTGTTGTGAACTTGTAATGTCTTCTTGGGCTCATATTAAACATCTTGTCCCCAGCTGATGGTACTACTTTGAGTGATAGTAGAAACTTTTGGAAGTGAGCCTAGCTGGAAGAGTGGGTCATAGGGTTAAAATCTTGGAGGGGTGTCTTGTCCTTTCCTCCTTCCCATCTTACTCTCTGCTTTCTGTCTGCCACAATGGAGCAGCTCTCTCTCAGAGCAAGCTCTGGTCAAGGTGATGTTCTACTGAACTCACTGAATCTATAACTAGAATAATCCTCTTCCTTGAAACTGTTCTGTCATATATTTTAGTCACAGCCACACATAAACAGCTTGTATAATACTCAGTGTGTACATCTGTGGAATGAGAAAGACCCTTTAGACAGCTTGCTTTAAACCACCACTGTGAACTGTCCCTGAGCTCTCAGGAGAAGCCTGGAGCATAAGAGGACTTGGCTGTTGAGTTTGTTGTCTCACAAGGTTGGACTATCTGACTCCTAAGACCTTGTCAGAAGCAGTAGCCAGCGACTCTACCATAAACTATTCTCCTCTTCTTATGCTTCCTTCCAAGATCCACAGGAAGAGAGGATGAAGGGTGAAATAAAGCACTGCCAGGATGCTTGAACCCAGGAGTCCTTTAGGAGACAGGGAAGCCTTTTACTCTGGCTTCCTTTTTTTTTTTTTTTTTTCAATTTTTTTTATTAGCTATTTTCTTAATTTACATTTCAAATGCTATCCTGAAAGTTCCCTCCCCCCTCCCACCACCCTGTTCCCCTGCCCACCCACTCCCACTTCTTGGCCTGTATTGGGACATATAAAGATTACAATACCAAGGAGCCTCTCCTCCCAATGATGGCCGACTAGGCCATCTTCTGCTCCATAGGGAGCTAGAGACATGAGTTCTGGGGGTTCTGGTTAGTTTATATTGTTGTTCCTCTTTTAGGGTTGCAGACCCCTTCAGCTCCTGAGGTTCTATCTCTAGCTTCTCCATTGTGGGCTCCATGCTCCATCTTATAGATGACTGTGAGCATCCACTTCTGTACGAGACAGCTATATCAGGGTCCCTTCAGTAAATACTTGCTGTCCTATGCAATAGTGTCTGAGTTTAGTGACTGATTATGGGATGGATTCCCCAGTGGAGTAGTCTCTGTATGGTCCATCCTTTCATTTTAGCTCTAAACTTTGTCTCTGTAACTCCTTTCATGGGTATTTTCTTTCCTATTCAAAGGAGGAACGAAGTATCCACGTGCTGGTCTTCCTTCTTGATTTTCTTGTGTTTTGCAAATTGTATCTTGGGTATTCTAAGTTTCTGGGCTAATATCCATTTATCAGTGAGTGCATATCCAATGACTTCTTTTGTGATTGGGTTACCTCACTAAGGATTATATCCTCCAGATACATCCATTTGCCCAAGAATTTCACAAATTCATTTTTTAAATAGCAGAATAGTACTCCATTGTGTAAATGTACCACATTTTCTGTATCCATTCCTCTGTTGAGGGACATCTGGGTTCTTTCCAGCTTCTGGCTATTATAAATAAGGCTGCTATGAACATAGTGGAGCATGTGTCCTTGTTACCAGTTGGAACATCATCTCGGTATATGCCCAGGAGAGGTATTGTTGGATCCTCTGGTAGTACTATGTCCAATTTTCTGAGAAAACACCAGACTGACTTCCAGAGTGGTTGTACCAGCTTGCAATCCCACCAGAATGGAGGAGTGTTCCTCTTTCTCCACATCTTCGCCAGTGTCTGCTGTCACCTGAATTTTTTATCTTAGCCATTCTGACTGGTGTGAGGTGGAATCTCAGGGTTGTTTTGATTTGCATTTCCCTGATGATTAAGGATGTTGAACATTTTTTCAGGTGTTTTTCAGCCATTTGGAATTCCTCAGTTGAGAATTTTTTGTTTAGCTCTGTACCCC
>LR750499.1:151295-335321 GCA_902729485.2 Mus minutoides | reverse complement strand
GCAGGCCTTCCCGGAGCAGCACGGCCTTCCCGGAGCTCGGGCGGCTTCGCCGGTCAGGGCTCGGGTGGCTTCACTGCAGTCGGGGCTCGGGCAGCGGCTTTCGCCGCCTGCCTCGGTCGGCGGGGCTCGGGGATCCCTGGAGGCGGAGCCTCTCGGAGCCCGGGGCTTCTCGAAGCCCAGGGCTTCTCAGAGCCCAGGGCTTCTCAGAGCCAGGGCTTCTCAGAGCCCAGGGCTTCTCAGAGGCGTTCGCTGGGGAGGCCCAGGTGCGGCTTCCTACAAAAAAGAAAGCATTTTTAACAAATGGTGCTGGTCTAACTGTATGTCTGCATGTAGAAGAATGAACATAGATCCATATTTATCACCTTGCACAAAACTCAAGTTCATATGGATCAAAGATCTCAACATAAAACCAGATATACTAAATCTAATAGAAGAGAAACTGGGAAATAGCCTTGATGTATTCATTTAGAAGACAACTTCCTGAACAGAACACCAGTGGTTCAGGCTATTGAGATCAACAATTAAAGTAAAAAACAAAAACAAAAACAAAAAAACCTTCTGTAAGACAACGTATATCATCAATAGCTCAAAATGGCAGCCTACAGATTCTGCAAAGATCTCTACCTTAAAGATGTATACCAACTCTATATCCAACATAAAGGCCAATATACAAAATATGTAAAGATCTCAAGAAGTTAGACACCAACAAACAATTCTATTTAAAAATGGAGTACAAAGCTAAACAGAAAATTAATTCTCAACAGAGGAATCTCTAATGAATGAGAAGTACTTGAAATGTTCAATGCCTTTAGTCATCAAGGAACTGCAAATCAAAATGACTCTGAGATTCTACCTTAAACCCATCAGAATGGCTAATCAAAAACTCAAGTGACAACACACACTAGTGAGAATGTAGAGCAATGGGGAATACTCCTACATTGCTGGGGGGAGTGCCAACTTGTACAGCCACTCTCTAAATCAATTTGGCAGTTCCTCAGCTGTACCGGGCATTGTTCTACCTCAAGACCCAACTATATCACTCCTGGACAAATACCCAAAAGATGCTCCACCATACCACAATAACCTTTGTTCTACTATGTTCATATCAATTTTATTCATAATAGCCAGAAACTGGAAACAACCCAGATATCCCTCAATGGAGTAATGGATGAAGAAACTGTGATTCATTTATATAATAAAATACTACTCAGCTATTAAAAACAAGTATATCATGAAATTTGCAGGCAAATGGAAGGAAAAAGAAAATATCACCCTGAGTGGAGTAACCCAGACCCCAAAGGATGTGCATGGTATGTATTCACCTATAAGTGAATTTAGCCATAAAGTACAGGATATCCTTGCTACAATCCACAGACCCAAATAAGCTAAATAACAAGGAGGGCTCAAGGGAGTATGCTGTAATCTCACTCAGAAGAGGAAATAAAACTGTCATTGGAGTGGATAGATAAAGGGGATTGGATGAGAGAGGGGATGGGAAACAGAAGGCAGAAGGATCAGATGAAGGAAGAACTGGGGAGAGGTCTAGGAGAGTGAACAGAGATTATAGGTGAGGCATGTGCTAGACACCTGGGATGAGGGAAACTACAGAGAGTCTATGTGGATGGCTATAGCTGAGGATCCTAGCAGTTAGGGATATGGAGTCTGAAGGAGCCACCTCCTGTAGCCAGGCAGAATCTCTGTAGATGGATAAAGACACCAACACACCCTCAAAAACTTTGACCCAAAATTTGTCCTGCCTACAAGAACTGCAGGGTCAAAGATGTCACAGAAACTTAGTGAATGGTCAACCAATAACTGGTCCAACTTGAGATCCATCCCATGAACATGAACCAATCTCTGATTCTATTAATGATATTCTGTTATTCTTGCAGATAGGACCTAGTACAATGTTCTCTGAGAAGCTCTATCCAAACAACTGACAAAAACAGTAGTGGAGACCCAAAGCAAAACATCAGGCAGAGCTCAGGAAGACTTGTAAAAGAGTTGGGGAAAGGATTGAGGAACCTGGAGTGAATAGCAACTCCACAGAAAGACCAACAGAATCAACTAACCTGGACCTTTAGGGGCTCCCAGAGACTGAACCACCAACCAAAGATCATAGAAGGGTTGAACTTAGCCTCCCTGCATATGTGATCTTACTATGTTGCCCAAGGTGGATAAAGACACCAACACACCCTCAAAAACTTTGACCCAAAATTTGTCCTGCCTACAAGAACAGGACAAAAGTTGGGTTTGGATCAGAGAATTGCCCTTTGATCCTGAAAGGTCTATTCTGCATCTCATGAACTCTGACAGCACGCAAGGATGCAGATCCTTGTTCAGGTTCCTAGAAGGTCACAGTATATCAGCTCTTCCTTTACCCTCTGAAGCCACAGTTCTAGAACCCACAGAGAAGTTTCTACTCAGGAGCAGGTGCAGACAAAGGTTGAAGGAAATATTATTTTGTAGCAACGGGTGCTCCATCAAAGCAGAGGCCATGTGAAATGATGGCAGACATCAGTAATAGCCTGGTGCTGGCCTTATTTATAGGTCCTAGGCAAAAATAAATACTATGAAAGCATTCCAATCAAGGCCATGGCTTCCCAGCATATAGAGCCCTGTCTTTCATTTTCCCTGTCACTGGGGCCTCAGCATCATACTCTCTGCATTCTCCTAGTTATTAGTAATTCTGTGCTGACAAAAATGGATGGAGCTCCAGGTTGGCTGTGAAGTATGCATATTTAATCCACATTGTGTCTAAGACCTAGACTCAAAAGCCCTCCAGTGGCCATTCCATGTGTCCTCAGTGGCTGACTATGTGTCCTCAGTGGCTGACTGACTACAGAGCAGGGAATTAGGACTGCTGGCCCAGGCCATCCAGGTCCACCATGGTGCAGTGAGAATATAGAGAAAAAAATCTCCACAAAATAACAGTAACACATCCTCTATGATACTCAACAACCAAGGATATGCTGAGTGGGAGAGAGATTCTATGCTCTCCTTGTGCATAAGACCATTTGGGGCTTTGAAGACTATGGAGATAATGCTAGCCTCACAGTTCCACAGCATATTACATAAGAAAGAATAACATAGCAGACACAGCAGCAAGTAATGATTTTCAGAAAAAGACCAATGCTGTGGTGACCTAGAGACAACAGCATTATAATTGGATGTAGCCATGTCATGGGATTTCTCAGAAAGCACATCGGGGTCTCCTGCCATAACTGAGTCTACCTAAGTTCATTTCTTACTTAGATCAATCTAGAGTAATCAGTTGAAACTGGACTTCATAAGTATCATCAATGAAAAACAAAACAAAGCACCTAAGATTTAATTTCAAAATACTAATATCTTACTATTTTTAAAAGATCTATGTATTCTCAGCTTCTCAGATTATGTTTAACTAAATATTCAAATAGATTTTTTTCTGAGTGCATGATCTTTTTTTCATTGTAAATTTAGCTTAAGTAGAAATGTACTCTTCCCTCTACATGTCCCTTTCTTTCCAGAAACACAATTTGGTAGCTGTCTTACTTAGGGCATTCTTAGGTAGTACTCACAGAGAGGATAAGAACAGGTAAGGATGGTATCTTTAGTCTCTATCTTCCTTCAGCTAAGGGCATGGGTCAAGGAAGTAGAAGCAGAGGCAAGAAAACAAGGCTCAACAAAGGCCAGAGTACTAGCCCTTCATTTGTTTCCTATTTGGGAATTTTGACCCAAAACACGAAGAAACAATGCTTGAATCATTGGCTAATTCTTTCTCTAAAATCTCTATACTAAGAGATTAATCGAGGACATTATTCTTCCCTCTGTATAGAGTGCAACCTAACAGAGAATGTTATATTTTTAACTTCCAATATTCACCTGAAGTTGCTAAAGTTTAGCATGGCACCTTTGAGAAGCAAAAACATGTAGTGTGTTGGAGAGAGAAGGAATACCCACCCAATGTCTACTAGACACCTAATAAAATCCTGGACATCCTGTGTTTTTAGAATAATTTATTTCTATCACATGAATAATAATTCCTACCTGTCAACAGAGCAATTTTATCTCATGTCTACAGTCAATGAAAGTGAAATTAAATAAATGAAATAATTTATCTAATATTTAATGGCTATGAAAATAAGCAGTTTTCTGTTTAAACTTCTGGAAGCCAGGACTGGGGATCTGAACTTCCTAGAGAGGACTTATGGGTGAATTGATAAGGCCAGATGGTAAAGGGTTCTGGCCATTGGTGAGCATAGAGTTTTGTGTAATATGTACCCTAACACAGCATTAGATGAATGACTCAGAAGCAAGGTGATCAGATCAGGTACAACAACAAGAGGACGGTGTGAGTCCAGCCCCCCCCCCCCCGAAGGCATAACTAGTCAGAGAAGGTCCCTCATATTCAAACATGAAGACAGGAGGCTTGGGGAAGCAGCCAGGTAGTAGACTAAGAGAGTAATTGAGCTCTAGAACATCAGATCCAGCTGCGGTTCATTGAGCAACTACTATGACATGGCTGATGTTCTACCAGATAGATCTTATTGGATATTTTTCACCATAACCTTGTCTAGCACTCATCTTCCACAATGGAAGAAGTTGAGCTTCTTTAAAAATGGTTTTCTTAAGGTCACAGACAAATGTTTGGTGAAGACAGTATTAAACCTAAGTCTGTCTGTCTGTCTCTCTCTCTTTCTCTTTCTCTCTCTCTCTCTCTCTCTCTCTCTCTCTCTCTCTCTCTCTCTCTCGTGTGTGTGTGTGTGTGTGTGTGTGTGTGTGTGTACACATGCAGAATCCAGAGCCAGAGGGGATAATCTTAGGTACCTAAGAGATACGGTTGTCCTCACCTTCCCAATGCTGAGATTATAGGTATATGATATTAGGTCTGGCTTTTATAACATGTATTTTATAACATGGATTCTGAGAACCAAACTCAGGTCCTTGTATTTGTGAAGTAAGCATTTCCCTGATTGATCCATCTCCCCAGACTAAAGAATTCTTAACACAATGAGCACATTCCATTTGTAATAGACATCTTTACTTGATCTTCATTGACCTCTCCTATCATCTTACTTTCAAGGTAGAACACTCCTTTAGATTCCTTTTCAAACATTGGTGCCTCTCTCTCCACTTCCCTGGTAGTTCCTCCTCATCTACTGATTTATATATGCTAAATCACTCATATTTTGGCCTTTGATATTCTATCTGCATACATTTTTTTTTCTGCTGTATTTATCTATTCTAAAGGCTTTCAATGCAATCTTCATGACTACGGAATTTAGATTGCTTCCTAAATGCTTGCCTTAGCTCCTCACACTTAGCTCTTCACAGATCTGCTGCATACTCAGGAGCAATGTTCTCACAGCCTTCCACAAGGGTCTGCATGATCTACCCTCATGGTGCAAATATTATTCTCAAGGCCTTAGCTCTCTCTATGTGTTGTCTGCATGATGCATATTCACAGATGCTATAGCACCAGATCCTTCCCCTCTTTGAGGTTACTACAGAACTTGCCACTAAAAATTCCTCTATTCTCATATCTGCCCTCTTGTTCTAGTTTTTTTATGTTGCTGTAACACAAAGCAACTTAGAGACAAAGGGGTTTATTTTACATTACAAGTCCAGAATACTCTATCACTGTGGAAAAGTAACAGTGGCAGGAACTTAAGACAGTGCACCACATCACATCCACAGTCAAGAGCAGAGAAAAATGAACACATGTACAATCACTCGTTTTGCTCACAACTTCTCCACTACTACATAGTTCAGGAGGGAGTCATGAAACTTATTTTGGGCTGGGTTTTCCCACATCAATTAATTTAGTTAACACAGACATGCTCATAGGACAATTGGATATATTCACTCCCCTCATAGAGATTCTCTTCCCAGATGATTCCAAATTGAATCAAGTTCACAACTAAAGCTAACCATCACACATCTCTACCCATATTTTTTTTGCTCTATTTTCTAGTCACTTTCCACTGTTCAGCATAGTCTATGTTTATCTAACCCGCAGCTTTGATAAGACATGAGGTTTGGTAATTTGTTTGTTCTTATATCCTCAGCAAAGGGGAGTGAAGTAGTAGAAAGACCTGACACATTAGGAAATTAAGAATATTTAAATACTCAATGACTGAAAGTTTGAAATTTACCATAATAATTTAGTGCACACAGGAGTGTATGGACACGGAACATAGTAGAACTCCTGTCTTGAAGCCTGAATAATGTCATGATGTTATAGGAGAATGTGTAACACATAGCTCAACATATTCACTCAACAGCATATTTCTCTTGGTTCCCCAATGAGATGTTCCCATTCCTCAGGAGAAAATGTGTTAATATCACAAATGTGATAGACTATGAACCATATGAAAGGGCTCATAATTTCATGTAAACACAGAACATAAATTTTGAATCCATTTTGTGTTTATGTTTATGATACAATTGCAAAAAAAAAGATGGAAATAAAACTAGAATAATAAATGATTGTCTCTTCATCACACCTGCCTGTTCCTGGGTCTGACCTCATCCACATCACCTTGCCCTAAGTTTGCATGTTACAATTTTGGCAAATGTCCCAGTCTCATGAGAAGCATCAAGCCTGAGGCAGATGGATTTGGCTTCATGTTTTCACACTAGCTGTGTATCCTGCTCAGTATTGTAACTATGATTAGCCTTTATGCATTTGGTCAGTGTTGTATCATAAATTAAAGTCTACCAGTTATGAACTTACCATCTCTTCCTGAGTGTTCCAAACTCACCTTTGGGAAGATCAGTGGGAAGTGCCACAAAATGTGATGGAAAGTACTATGCCTCCCTGAGAACAAGTTGAAGGTAAACTGTTGTCTGGTTATGCTTTGCACTCAAGTTAATTGGGAATCCAAACAAGTTGAATGACAGCTACAGTAAGTTGGAATCAGGCACCCTACCATGATGACCAGCTAAAGTAAGTTGGAATCAAGAATTCCAGCATAGACCCATTATGACATGACTTTTTTGTGTTATCCCTGGGCTAGCAGCTCAGTATGTGCCCTGGTGTAATGTTCTCCAGTTTGTTGTCTTATCACGTTTACAATGCCTTTCTCTATACCTGTCCTCCATTGCTATTCCTAGATTAAGCAGCTGCTACTGAAGTCTCAGAGTATTTTAGTGAGAACAAAGTAAGTGTGGACAATCACTTAAAGAAACTGTTAAATTCATGGGGTATACAGGTTTTCTGCAAGTAAGCATTGTGACCATGAAGACTTGCTCAAGGGAATGAAAATCATTTCTATAAACAGTGCCTTTTGACAGTACATGCTTTTTGTGTATGTGTGTATATGTGTATATGTGGGTATAAAGCTGTATGTGGAGGGGGAATGTGTGTACATATGTGCATGTGTAGGCCAGGTGTCTTCTTTAGTTTTTCTTTACCTTAATTTTGAAACCTGGGACTCAGCAGTTAAATTAGATTATTTAGACACTGAGCCCCAGGATTCATCATGTCTTCAGCTCCCCACTGCTGTGATTATATCACCACACACAGATATTTTTTCATGGGTGCTAGGGATCAAACTGAGGTCCTCATGATTGCAAAGCAGGTGCTTGTGCAACTGTACCACTCCTCAGCCTAATACATGTTGTTTAAAATTTTATCTTTAATCTGTATTGTTCTTAACAACATAGGAACAGCCCACCTTAGCAGGCAGTAGGTAGAAGTCATGCCATTATTCATAGACTTAACTTTATTTTTTTCCTGCCTGATTCAGATACTTAATATACCCACAAGTCTACATATTCCCCCTAGAAAACTCCTAGTGATCCAATTTTCTTTTAAAGCCTATAAAATTATTATTAAAATGTCTATTGATTCTATATAGATTATGCCTTTATTGTGCAATTTATCTAAAAGTCCTTTTGAGTTAGTTCATAGTTTTTGTGAATATATCTTTGAAATCTGGTGCATGTCCTGTGCTTCTGATCTTAGCCTGTCTAGGCTACACCCAAGTGCAGCATAGCCAGAGGGGCTGTTGGCTACGTTTGAGCTGATAAAAATGAAGAGGCAAGACAACAGGGCCAGAAGGGAAGGGTCTGAGTTTGCAGTGGTAGATTGCACCAGAGATCTGCAGGGTTCCTTCTTGAATTTCTAGGATTCAAAACTGAGTACAGGACACAGATACATTCCCTTGCAGTTGGACACTCCCCAAGACAAGGAGTTCTATCTCAACTTAGATTTTAAAAGTATTTTCATCTCTCATCAAATTATGCCTATAAGAAGAAACAGGCTCTTCATTCCACAATTCCTGGTGTGTTTCTGAGGAAATCCACAGTATGTGATTGCTTTGTGGGGAATTAAAAATTGTCTTTGACCTTAGTAGTCATGTTATGAACAGCATAGCATAAATCAAACCCTTGACCTATGAGAAGAAAGCAATGTCCTTTGCATTCCTTTTAACAACAGCTTCACTGAAGAGAGGATTGCACACTTCCACAAGCTCCTTCATTCTGAAGACTGGTGGGCATCTTGAGCAACTCTCATTACCCACAATGCTTATGACTTTCAGATGAGAGAGGTGCTCTGGCTCAGCATAGCTTGTATTCTTCTAGCAGAAGGTCACCCTGGAGCTATATAATATCTGTATTTGTGCCAGAGATTCAGAAACTCCAAGGACCAGCTAGACTCCATGATGAACCTTCTTTTGCTCCAGATAAGACACAGAAGGGAGAGTGAAAGCACCTGGAATGGACATGAGGAAACCCAGCATTCCACCAGTCCCTCTCCAGAGGCTTCATTTTTTTACCCTGGAAAAACAAGGACACTCCTCAATTGTAGGGGAAGACAATGGAATCCCAGAGTCTATCACCCCAGAGGTAAACATGGGTTACAATGATGAATCAACTCAACAGACAATGGGGAAGAAGCAAGACAGTAGGTATCTGTCAAAACTCAGTGAACAATGCTAACTAAGGAGCCTTGGGCTGGGTGGACATCTCCAGGCTTGGAGGTGGAGGAGGAAGCAGCAGTCATGAGAGGCAAAACCTGGGTCCTGGACTCCAAGCACAAGGAGTGGAAAGTTCACAATCTCATCTTTGTTCCAGGACAACTCGATGAGTGAAACCGATTAGCTCTAGAATATCATTTAAATCTCCCGTTTAAGCCAATCCAAGTATTTAATCATTATCTCCACTAACACCACACAGCTCCAGACACACACACCAGCCTCACTGAGAGACTTGTCAAGACCACAGCAGTAATTCACAAATTCTCTGAAATTCCCTGCTCCGCCAAGCGGCATGACAGCCTGGCGACCGCTAACATTTCTATTCAAACTGGCTTTGGAGCTGAAGCTATAAATATCCTCGCAGTATTTCCTGCTTCAGAACATAAAGACAGCTTTACAGCACTGATAAAATAGAAATTACTTTCTCTCTGAGGTCTTGCTGGAATTTTAATGTCTGTTTTGCAATAAAGCAGCTCCTACACAATTTGATTTGAGGGAAAGAAAACAAACGGTCTAATTTAGTTACAATAATGACTCTTGTATTGTTTACCCTGCCTGCTTCTTTAGCTGCTGGGCTGTTAAAGTTTGCAACAGCAGGGCCAAGAATGATGTTTATGAGAATATTACAATTTGTTTTATTATTTAAAGATACATAGTCTAGGTCCCTCCTCACCACAGAGGGACAAAAAATTTTTTAAAAAAGAATTAGAGAGAAGAAAATAAAACTTATGACTCCTAATAACACTTTGTAAAAGTTGCTTGTTAGAATTCTAAAGCTGTTCACCAAAGCTGACACACACTTAACAGGCCTTTGAAATGTTAAAGATCTTAGCAGCTTTAATAACTCTATGCATGTTATCTGTTCTTTTTTTTCCTTCAAAGCTCAAGAAAGCACTCTTTTAAAATATTGTAATTCATATATACCCCCTCCCTTGTATATTATATGATGGAAGAGGGAAGGGGTAGGAAGGAAGAAAAGGGAGAAAGGGGAAAGGGAGAAAAGAGGAGATGAAAGGAGTTGGGAGGGGAGGGACGAGAGGGGAAGGTAAGGGTGAGGAGAGGAGAGGGGAGGGGAGAGGAGGGGAGGAGAGAGGGATTTTCATTGATTGACATGGTAGACTATGTCAAAAACTAGACAGTGAAGTTGAGAAAAGATTTTAAAACTGAAATAAGCTCTCTGAAGAAGGAATTAATTATTGGAAAGTGCCAGTGGTGAGTATCCTCAAGTTTCAGCAATGCAGTGAGTGAGTGCCCCAGACTTCCTAACAACCAGGATAAAAACTAGTGTTTAGATTATCAGTAGTGGAGATTCAGGATCCCTCTCCTTTATCCTCATGCACTGGAAGGATGCTTCTGTGTTGGAAGGAACCACAGTGCCCTCCCATTTCTAGCAGCTTCTTCTTCTTCCTTTTTTAATTAAATATTTTCTTCATTTACATTTCAAGTACTATTCCATAAGTCCCCTATACCCTCCTCCCACCCTGCTCCCCTACCCACCCACTCCCACTACTTGGCCCTGGCATTCCCCTGTATCGGGGCATATAAACATTGTTAGACCAAGGGCCTTTCTTCCCAATAATGGCCAACTAGGCCATCTTCTAATACATATGCAGCTAGAGACATGAGCTCTGGGGGTTCTGATTAGTTCATATTGTTGTTCCATCTATAGGGTTGCAGACCCCTACAGCTCTTGGGTACTCTCTCTAGCTCCTACATTGGGGACCCTGTGTTCTACCCTATAGATGACTGTAGCATCCACTTCTGTATTTGTCAGGGACTGTCAAAGCCTCACAGGAGACAGCTATATCAGGGTCCTTTCAGCAATATTCTTCTGGTGTATGCAGTAGTGTCTGCATTTGGTGGCTGATTATGTGATGGACCACCCAGGTGGGGCACTCTCTGGTTGGTCCGTCCTTTCATTTAGCTCCAAACTTTGTCTCTGCACCTTCTTCTATGTATATTTTAATCCCTATTATAGGGAGGAATGAAGTATCCACGCATTGGTCTTTCTTGATTTTCTTGTGTTTGGAAATTGTATCTTGGGTATTCTAGGTTTCTGGGCTAATGTCCGCTTATCAGTGAGTGCATATCAAGTGACTTCTTTTGTGATTGGGTTACCTCTCTCAGGATGATATCCTCCAGATACATCCATTTGTTCAAGAATTTCATAAATTTATTGTTTTTAATAGCTGAGTAATACTTCATTGTGTAAATGTACCACATTTTCTGTATCCATTCCTCTGTTGAGGGACATCTGGGTTCTTTCCAGCTTCTGGCTATTATAAATAAGGCTGCTATGAACATAGTGGAGCATGTGTCCTTGTTACCAGTTGGAACATCTTCTGGGTATATGCCCAGGAGAGGTATTGCTGGATCTTCCTGTAGTACTATGACCAGTTTTCTCAGAAACCGCCAGACTGATTTCCAGAGTGTTTGTACCAGCTTGCAATCCCACCAGCAATGAAGGAGTGTTCCTCTTTCTCCACATCCTCGCCAGCATCTGCTGTCACCTGAATTTTTGATCTTAGCCATTCAGACTTGTGTGAGGTAGCATCTCAGGGTTGTTTTGATTTGCATTTCTCTGATGATTAAGGATTTTGAACATTTTTTTCAAGTGCTTCTCAGCCCTTTGGCATTCTTCAGTTGAGAATAGCAGCTTTTTATGGGCTACTCTCTCAGGTTACATGTGCCCAAGAAACCACACATGTTTGATCTCTTCCCTAATCTGTCCCTTTCTTCCTTTATATAATTTCCATCTGATATTTCTTCTTCTTCCTCTTGGTTTAAGACCACTTTCCTTTCAGATTCTCAAAAGCACCCTATTCCACCCATCTGAATAGTATATAGGTGTGTCTGACATCTTCAGTGTCAGGGTGCATCAAATATTCTTCCCTTTATTCTAAGTGCCATATGTTACATTCTGAGTTCATGAATTATTTGGTCTAGGAAGGAAGCTCAGATATTGTACCTCATTAAAAATTTAATTGTTTTAGGATCTTTCAGATTAAAGAACAAACAACAACAAAGCAATTCTCAGCTACTGTGGGACAGAGCATCTCAGACACTCCATTCTTGTCAGGCACAGTACCTGAACCTGCATCCATTTAACCAGGAGGAGACAATTTCAGATTTCTGTTTTTAAAGAAAATGTAAGAATTATTGCAAGTTTTCACCTGACACCAGAGTAAGTGGATGTAGGAAGAGAATATGTACCCTTTGTTTTCTTGGCAGCATAAAGATTGAGCGGGAACAAGGACTCATGCTTGCTTCCTTCTGCAAGTGCTGGAGTACTATTGTCTTCTGAGTTAATTCATACTATCGTGAACTACGTTTTCACAGCTAAGGGCTATTTAATTAAGAAATAACAGTAACATTCAATCGGTACAGAAAGAGTATTTTATAAATGTTAATACCCTTCCATGATAAATATCTGAAACAATAGTTATAAAAGAAGGCATCTGAATCAAGAAAGGCCAGGTAAAGTTCAGTACAAATGCTATATTGTGTGGCAAAAAATGAAAACTTTGTTTCTAAGACCTGCAGCAAGACAAGGATAGCTGCCGTGGTTACTTCTATTCAATACAGCACTGAAAGCCCTAGCAATTAGTCTAAGAAATAAATAAGAGCTATAGAAATTAGGAAGAAAACAATTTGTCTTTGTTTGCAGATAACATGATATCATATCGGAAAAAATCTGAAACTCTACAAAAAACCAAACAAGAACACCAACAACAAAAAAAAAAAAACTGTCAAAACTAACAAAGGAATTCAGTTGCAGGAAGCATAGGCAACCCACAAAAATCGAAGCATTCCACATACTAACAGTTAAAAAGGAAATTAAGTAAACAATGACACTTATCACATCTATGAAAACATCAAATAAATGCTTCACAGTAAACTTCATCAAGTATGTAAAAGACTTTTCCCTTGTATAAGATTTTGAAGAAATAAACTGAAGGACAAAGACCTAAATGAAAATAGAGATTGTGCTTATAGGTTGGAAGAATTGTTGTAAAAATATTGACATTTTCCAAAAAAGAAAGATGCAGGTTCAATGTATAAATTCTAGTGATGTTTTCCAAAGATATTGGAAGAAAACATCCCACAATTTTACATTGAACCAGAAAAACTTGAATAGTTAAAGTAACTTTGAGCAAAATGGCAAAAAAGGAGGGATCACATAACGTGGGTTTAGAATATACTATTAAGCTCTAGTCACCAAAACAACAGGACATAAACCATGTACAGAATGGAGAACATAAAAATAAATGTATGATCTTTATGATCAATTGATTTTAAATAAAAATGCAAAGAATAAAGAGTGAAGGAAAGGATAGTCCCTTCAATAAATGGTTCTGGGAGAAATGGATGTAGTTTTCTTTCTGAAGAATAAAATCAGACTTCTATTTACATCACATACAAGCATTGAAATAAATTAGATACAACTAGCCAATTTAAAATGTGTTGAAGACTTAATCATGAGACAAAAATCAAACATGGAGGATGCTCTATGACATTAATCTTAAAATTGATACTTTTTAATGTGATCCAAAAGTATGGACAACAAAACCTAAAAGGAGCTAATGGTTTGTTCACAATATACGGCTTCTGTACTGCATGGGAAATGAGCAAAGTAAGGAAACAATCAAAGAACAGAGAAAATACATGCAAACAAAATAGATGAGGAATACAAAAATGTCAACATCAAGAAAGCAAATAAATACACCAAAGACAAGAAACCCATACTTGTACAACATTGATCCTCATCTCCACTAACCACAACAGAAATACAAATCCAAGGTACACAAAAGTGTTAATCAGTTACTAGTCATCTGTGGGGGGGTCCTTATTCTCCACCCAGAAAGGAATCTGAGTACAGCCAGGACAAGCTCTTCCATGAGAGTCATGGACGGTTTCCTAGCCCTAGACTTCTGATGGCAGAGAACTGTAATCTGATGGCAAGGAGCTTTAATCTGGTGGAAGTGAGTTGAAATTGTACTTCAGCACCAAAAAACTGCAGTTACTGTGTAGCTCTCATTCAGTACCTGTAGAACAGGGTTCCCCAATCCGTGAGTGGTAACCTTCCCACTTTGAAGGGGAAGTCAAATGACCCTTTCACAGGGTTCACGTAAGGTCATCAGAAAAATATGTTTACATTATGATTCATAACATTAGTAAAATTACAGCAAAAGTACTTTTATGGTTGGGGGTCACCATTGCATGAAGAGCTTTATTAAAGGATCACAGTATTAGGAAGGCTGAGAACAATGCTGTAGAGTATTCAGTGCAGTTAGTACTGGCTTGAGGGTACTCTGCTGGTGTCTTGGCTGACAGTCAAGGCAGCCAGGACACTAGGGAAGAATCTAACAACTACCAATTAGGGAATCAGATTACCCCATTCCCTGATGTCTTCACTTATTTACACTAAAATGAATATGAGGACTGCTCTAATAAGAACTTGCTGTTGACATTAACAGTCACTTAGCAGTGTTTAACAGAGCTGAGCAGTGCCCAACACATTGCCCGGTGCCCTAGGGAGGGGAAGAATCTCCCTCTCCCAGTCTGTCTCTGCTTCACAGCTATTGAAAATATTTCATGATGAAAGATAACAGGTGTCACTGCTGGTGGATGTTACTTGGTTCATCCTTTATGGAGATTAACTCAGGGAGTATAAAAAATTAAACGTGAAATATACTTGTAATATAGCAGTCTCCTACGTAGCAGCAGAATGTTGATGGAGGTCTGAAGGCCTACTTTTATAGCAGAATTACTATCTAACTAAAAACATCAAAAGTATCAATCAGCAGATAAATATATAAAGACAGTATCCACAATGGGATATGATCTAGCCTTAAAGAAGAATAAAATCTTATCCTTCATGATGACATAGATGTACCTGAAGTGTGTTTTGTATAAGGATAGAAGCTTGGCACAAAGAAACCACATCTTGGTTACACTTATGTGTGGAATCTTTAAAAGCCAGACTAAGAGGCAGAGAGTGGTGACCAGAGGCTGGGAACTGGGCAGCTGCAGGGCAATAGTCAAAGGGTACAAAATTTCAGTTAAAGAAAGAACGTCAAGGAGTGGTATTGTTGTATCTTCCCATAGTACTATGTCCAATTTTCTGAGGAACTGCCAAACTGATTTCCAGAGTGGTTGTACAAGCTTACAATTCCACCAGCAATGGAGGAGTTTCCTCTTTCTCCACATCCTCGCCAGCATCTGCTGTCACCTAAGTTTTTTTTTTTTTTATCTTAGTCATTCTGACTGGTGTGAGGTGGAATCTCAGGGTTGTTTTGATTTGCATTTCCCTGATTATTAAGGATGTTGAATAATTTTATTAGGTGCTTTTCAGCCATTCGGTATTCCTCAGTTGAGAATTCTTTGTTTAGCTCTGTACCCCATTTTTAAAATAGGGTTATTTGGTTTTCTGGAGTCCAACTTCTTGTGTTCTTTATATATATTGGATATTGGCCCCCTATAAGATTTAGGATTGGTAAAGATCTTTTCCCAATTGGTTGGTTGCTATTTTGTCTTATTGACTGTCCTTTGCCTTACAGAAGCTTTGCAATTTTATGAGGTCCCATTTGTCAATTCTTGATCTTACAGCACAAGCCATTGGTGTTCTGTTCAGGAATTTTTTCCTCTGTGCCCATATCTTCGAGGCTCTTCCCTACTTTCTCCTCTATAAGTTTCAGTGTCTCTGGTTTTATGTAAAGATTTTTGATCCACTTAGACTTGAGCTTTGTATGAGGAGATAAAAATGGATCAATTTGCATTCTTCTATATGCTAACTGCCAGTTGAGCCAGCACAATTTGTTGAAAATGCTGTCATTTTTCCACTGGAGGGTTCTAGCTCTCTTGTCAAAAACCAAGTGACAAGGTATGTGGGTTCATTTCTGGATCTTCATTTCTACTCCATTGATATAACTATCTGTCACTGTACCAGTACCATGCAGTTTTTATCACAATTGCCCTGTAGTACAGCTTGAAGTCAAGGATGGTGATTCCTCCAGAGGTTCTTTTATTGTTGAGAATAGTTTTTGCTATCCTAGGTTTTTTTTTTCCAGATGAATTTGCAAATTGCCGTTTCTAGCTCTGTGAAGAATTGAGTTGGAATTTTGATGGGGATTGCATTGAATCTGTAGATTGCTTTTGGCAAGATAGCCATTTTTATTGTATTAATCCTGCCAATCCATGAGCATCAGAGATCTTTCTGTCTTCTGAGATCTTCTTTGATTTCTTTCTTCAGGGACTATTGGAATATCCAGCAATACCACTCCTGGGCATATACCCAGAATGTGCCCCAACTTGTAATAAAGACACATGCTCCATTATATTCATAGCAGCCTTATTTATAATAGCCAGAAGCTGGAAAGAACCCAGATGTCCCTCAACAAAGGAATGGATACAGAAAATGTGGTACATTTACACAATGGAGTACTACTCAGCTATTAAAAACAATGACTTTNGCTGTTGGAATATGTCAGGAAAATGCCAGATGCCCGAAGCATTAGAAGTGGCCTCTGCTGCTGCATGCGAACCTGGCAATTTGGTGATTATACCTTGCACAGATGTGAGTCTAAAACCATGTTCGCGCCAGTATAATAGAACACCCTTGACACGATATATCAGCCTCCAGTTTTCCCTCAGGGCCACAGAACTGACACAGCATGGTTGAAAACTACTATTCAGTTGAACACACTCAAGGGAGTTGCAGAGCATAAATGACAGAGACTATGGGACACAAAGTATTCACTGTCTGGGTTTTTATAGAACAAGTGGAAAGAGCTGAGTGAAAATCTATTATGACTGGGGATGTGGTGTGCTGGGATTTCACTGGTAGTGGCCATTAGCAGTCGCACAAAGTCAGTGCTCACTCAAAACCATATTTCCACTCTCTCTGCTCTTGGCAGTTTGAGGGCAGCCGGACACAGCATGCTAAAGCAAGAGCAATCAGGAATAGCTAGAGGGATGAGCAGATAAAGGAGCTGGCCACCAAGGTTGACAATCTGACCCACGTGGTAGAAGGAGAGGACAGGCTTATAAGTTATCCTCTGACCTCCATGTGTGCAAGTTGGCACTTTCACATCCACGGGTGCATGCACACACACAAATAGAGAGATGCTGTAAACATTATCCACTGATGAATAAAGAGATGCAATCAATGTTAAATAAAGCACTGCTTTTAACAAGTGAAAAAAAAAAAAAAAAAACAAAAAAAAAAAAACAATGACTTTATGGAATCCTTAGACAAATGGATTGATCTGGAGGATATCACCCTAAGTGAGGTAACCCAATCACAAAAGAATGCACATGATATGTACTCACTGATAAGTGGAGATTAGCCCAGAAGCTCAGAATGCCCAAGATACAATTCGTAAAACATATGAACTCAAGAAGAAGAAAGACCAAAGTGTGGGTACTTTGATCCTTCTTAGAAGGGGGAACAAAATACCCATGAAAGGAGTTACAGAGACAAAATTCAGAGTAGAGACTCAAGGAATGACCATCCAGAGACTTCCCCACCACCCCTAGGTAGGATATTTGATGAGAGTTTAGGTCTGTAATAACGTCTACGATTGTTCTCGAACGAATGTCCTCGGACTATATCGACAGAGGATTCTCCGAGACGGTCACGGACCGTTTAAGTCTTCACCTACGAGTATCAGTAGGTAGTTTACCTCGTGTCCCAGGGTTACTTCCTCGATCTCTTTCATGGGTTCCTCCTGAAGGGGTTTGCAGCCCCATAGGAGGAACAACAATTTTAACTAACCCATACCCCCAGAGCTCCCTGGGACTAAACCACCAATCAAAGAAAACACATGGTGGGACACATGGCTCTAGCTGCATATGTAGCAGAGGATGGCCTAGTTGGCCATCAATGGGAGGAGAGACCCTTGGTCCTGTGAAGATTCTATGCCCCAGTATAGGGGAATACCATGGCCAAGAAGCAGGAGTGGATGTCTTGGGGAGCAGGGGAACGGGGAGGGGATAGTTAATTTTTGAAGAGGAAACTAGGAAAGGGGATAACATTTGAAATGTAAATAAAGAAAATATCTAATAAAAAATAAATAAATACAAGAAAAAAGAAAGAACATCAAGAGACCTTCCCTGAATATATAGAATCATGAATATATTTATTGCTGAGAGCAGGTTTTAATTGTACTCATCAAAGTTTTCTAAGAAGTTGTGTCATTCCACATCCCACTGTGTTAGTACAATTCTGTTTCTCTGCCTCTCTACCCCTGTTTTGGGGGCTGTCAGTGTTGTGGATCTTGACTATTCTCACAGATATGTAGTAAGACTTCACTGTCCACTGGGAACACAGCATTTCCCTGGGACACATGCTGCAGAGCACCTCAGTGTGGTCTCATGTCACCCATGGATGTTTGACACGGTGAAGTTCTTTAGTCAAGTTTTAACCAAACTGTTTCCTCATTAAGTTTTTAGAGTTTAACAGTTCCTTCTCAGATCTCTCTTTTCTAAATTTATTTTTTAATGTAATTACTAGCACCTGTCTATTCATTTTCCTGACAGCTCTTCACAGAACAGGAAATTTAGATTTCAATATAGTCACCTCAATTCTCTCAATCTTAGATCACACTCAGGCATTACCTAGATGTCTCTTCCTGTCATCTTCAGTGTACACGCAGCTCTTGTCCATATCGAGTTAGTTTTGTGAAGCCTGTGAGTTTATGTCTTATTTCATTCACCTTGTATATGTTAAAGGCACTTTTATTTTATTCTCAAAACTCTTTGCATGATGATAAAAGTGTTTTCCATTGTTGACTCTCAGAAACAACTGAAATATGCTGATCTGTGAACCAAATCAGTCTCTCCTTTCATGTGCTGTCTTGAATGAACTGTGGACTGAAGAGTGATTGTGACTGGCAGACATGACTTTGAAAATGAATGAAATTGCCTTAATTATCTCAGAAATCCCTGGATTATTAATTCTGTACAAGGCAGAGAAGGGCCAAGAATGTTTCTACATTTATAAAGACCAAACATTGGTGTGGGATAGCTCTACATGGTTTTTTATTATTATTATTATTATTATTATTATTATTATTATTATTATTATTATTATTAAATGAGGAAGGGGATCATTTTCAAGAGCAAGAATTCAAATATATTCCAGGCCTAATGGGTTGAGCAAGAATTCAAATATATTCCAGGTCTAATGGGTTGAAAATGTTCTAGTGTTTGCCGCCATTTTCTTTTTTCAAGTTTTGTTCGCAATCAGGAAGTGCAGGGGAGTGTGGCAACAGGAACCAGAAACTCCTCCATCTTCCTCCAGCTTTCCTGAGCCAGGAGAGCAGGAAGATCAAGGTTGCCACAGGAGAAACTGAGATAGAATACCCTCCCTGTGTGCTGTGCCCAACTTATGAAATCAGGTATGGAAATTGAGTTATTTCAAGAAAGGAAACCACGCATTTCCTCAGAGCTTACACAGCTTTCATTTTCTCACCTAGATCATTTGAAATAAAATCCACGTCTGTATTCCCTTTATAGGGAACAATGAATCAATCATTTTTATTGAATGTTCCTCTTCCCTCTGCCATCATAATGGCCAGTTTCCATGCGGTTGATCAGATCAACCAGGTATTGATTGGATTTGGTCATTGGAACAGTCTCTGAATTAGGTAATTTCATGTTTTCATCTTTGGAATGGAAATTGTACTTACCAGTGATTCTTGAAAATGTGGCCTGGGTGCTACCCACAGGAAAAAAAGAGAGGCTCAGAGTCTGAGCCTGAGCCTTGCACATGAGAACTCCTAACCAGCTCCTATCTGAATCTTTACAAGCTCAGCAGTGTCTTCATCTCTAGAGAAATGCTGTCTGAGGTCCTCTCTTCCTCAAGCTAAGTCTCTGGACCACTGTCTTCTTCACTTTGGGAATGCTTCTGCCAACTCACCTCTTCCTGCCATCTTTCAGGGTAACTCTAGCCTTTTATTAGCATAGTCATTGGAAAGGCCTCTTCATTCTAGCTCTTTCTGATCCATCTTCAAGAATATCCTTAAAAACAAAATTATAGGTAACAATCCAGCAAACCTTCTGACTAGAAATATGCAATGAATCCCGATGTAAGGTTAGGCCCCCTTGTGTGGACACCTATCCTCACTTAACACCAGCACCAGCTCTCTCCTGAAACCTCTTTCCTTAAGTCCTTCAGTCACACTCTTCCTTCTATCACAAATATACTTTTTAAAACATGTGTCTTTTTGAGACATTCAAACACATGATTTTCCTAGATCCACCAGAGAAAGCAGTCTGATTCACCATTTAATTGTTCCATATTAGATGCTGTCTTTTGCAGTCAGAAGTTATTCCTCGAGTTCTTTCTAAGCAGACACTGATGATGTTGGTGTTATAAATAAAAGCCCACACACTCACCCTTCTCTGTGGCTGATTTCAGTAGTCACTTCATTTGGCAAATTTCTTTCTCTAGGTTTTTATGTTAAAATTCTGTGTGCCTTATCTTGATTAGTGTTTTAAAAAATGAAATGACATCATATTCTGTCCTGTAACCCAGCTTTTTCACTTTTGTGGAGTTTATGTTAGTGGCTCAATGAAAGCTTGCTTCATGTGAGTGGGTTTAATGTACCCCCAATCTCTTTGTTTGAGAGTGTCAGTACAGATTATAGGAACTACTCACGGCCAAGCAGCTACTTAGCAGCAGAGCCAGAAGCAAGACCCTTATGCTCTTAAAATTCTTTGCTTGAAGTTCAGATTTTACTAGATGGTACCCGTGTGTGCCTCAGTACTTGTCTCCTTTCATCCGGTGTGTTGTGTGCTAGAACTCTGTGCCTTTTGTGTTTACAGAAACACCATTAACTCCACATTCATTCTTTTATCTCTCTGGATGATCTTCAGGTTTTTCTGCAGAATACTTTCAGGTCTTTCACACACACACACACACACACACACACACACACACACACACACACACACATCCTGTACCGTACTTTAAGGCACCCCAGTGACAACCATGCCACCTTTTGTACATAGCAGGAGAAAACATTCTGTGTTCCCAGCCTCCTTTCTGATAACATCAAACAATCTCTGGAATTTTGGCAGGAATATCAGTATACAAGGTAAGATGTTTCACAGGGCTGATGCGGGACTCCTGTTCCCCTGTTCCAGACAGCAGATACCAATGAACTGCCTCCCCCACCCCCCCATCATGTTGACATCATCTTTGTTTTTTTTAAGTGCATCCTTTACACAGATCACATGAAGTTAATGAGAGAGACCTCAGCTTCTTCCCATGGCCTGGGCTCTGCTCACAGGCTCACTGGCTCAGACATACTGGAGAAATTCCTTCTGTGCTATTTTCAAAATATTCCCTTAAAAGGCAATCTCATATGTATTATAGTATCAATGGTTTGTCTGTTACTGCCAGAGCATGTGAAGACTATTGTATGTCTTCTGATCCACCCTTAATTCTTGTCTTCACGTTAGAACCTAAATAAAATAAATGAAGTTTTTCATATTTTTCCTAATTCAAAAAATTTTCCTTTAGAAAACTGATAAAGATGACAAGAAGTGTTACATAAAATTATGCGCATCAGTTTCCAGGGCCATGTATTTACAAAGATACTAGCAGCATCTCTAGAGGATGGATGTGATGGAATAATAAAGTTCAGGGACCTTCCCTGCAGGACACAGCCTTTCAGATGCCTAAGGCAGATCTTGACAAGGCCATCCCAGGAGACCCTTGAGAGGGACCCAGCACAGCACTCTGTGGCCTCTTTCTTTCCCAGTGTCTGTCATTCCAAACCATGCCAAGCTGCTGAGATGGACAGAAGGCTCCTACCAGCTCTACTAAAGAGTAAGCTCTCTTCATTCCAGTTTTCATTGGTAATGCTGTAATCTTTGAGATCAATCACTCCTAAGACTTACTTGGCTAAGAGTTCTACATATACATCTATGTTTGGGAACATTCACTAGGCAGGGGTCTCCTTTCATCAGCTGGTATTTCAATGTTCAGAACTCCATTTTATGACTGTATATCTTTTCTACAATCAATCAATCCATCAATTAATCAACTAATTAGTCAGTCAGTCAGTCAGTCAGTCAGACAAAATAGTGTGTGTCTTGTGTTTTGTCTTTTTGAGCAAAACTAAAGTTAGAAAATATCCTTACTCCAAATCTCTGAATATTTCTTTTTTATTCACTTTTTCCTCTTTAAATTTTTCTGGTTCTATTTTTCATTTATTTGTATTTTTTTTCAGTTTTTGATAGTTAATCTCCCACACCCAATTCTTATCTTTCTTTCTAATAACAGAAACTGAGTCATCTCAAGTAGCATCTCCATGGTTTCCTGATGTTTCTATCTATATTCACAAAATTTCAGAATTAGAAATCTTGGAAAGATAATATATAAGTTGAAAATCCTCCAATTTTTAATAACAAGTCTTCTTTGTGTGAACTTAGGAAGAACATTTAACTTCTCTGATTCTCCATCTGTCAAATGAAAGTAATATTAAAAATATATAATGAAATACTCATAACACAAATACGTTAAGAATAATAAACGCTTGTGACTGTACAAAACCCATTGGGAGCTCCTCTTTAAATGTTGGCTGTTCCTGTTCCTGATCTTCCTGTCAGCCTGGCTCTGCCTGGCGAGCTGGTGCTTGGGCTTGCTTTTGAATTCAGGTCTGCACCAGACGCTGCATTTCTAGAAGAATGGCCAGACTGAGCTTCCCTGTTTGCACGCAGGCTATCATTCCTGCTTTACAGAACACTGAATGCCTAGCCTCTGAAAAGCCCTCTTTCCTAGGATAGCCATTTGGTGGTTTTTCTTTCTTTTTTCCTGAGCACCTGCTCAAGCAGAACGTGTGATTTACTGCTGGTCGTGAAGGTGAAAGAGATTTTTGACAAGCAGAGAAATGGAAAAAGTCTGAGCTTTGTTCATTAACATGCGATCCTTTTTGTGTGGGCATAGGGGGAGGAGGTAAAGGAGGGGGGTGGACATATGAGTTACAAACTTGAAGCCTAATTTGCTTATGAAGACAGATCTGCGTCTGGCAGAAACACATGGCACTCCAGTCCTTGGGCCCAGAGTTTGGGAAGCCTGATGCATTTAATTGGTAAATCATCTGTCTTTCATTGTCCCCCACCAGCATTATCTGTGAGGCAGCTGCCCACCTTGGCTGATTAAATGATTTAACAGGATGGCCTTCTGTCTCTCCTGCCAGGGCACTCAGAGTCCAAATGAGTGTTGATAGTCCTTTCCACCCGGCTGTGGGTAAGAGCAGATTTTCTCACTGGAGCACTTAGAGTTATGTCTTCTCAATGCCTCTCAATGGAAAGTATTTGCCCCCTACCCCCATACCCACTTGCTAATACTTTTTGTTTGTCTACAGGATGCATTGTGTAAGCAGATGTCATACAGGCAGTTGGGATGCCGTGACACATTGTGGATAAACCAGCCATTACAGGGCACTTGGTTACCTTTTCTAGACTGCCAATAATCCTCCAAGTGGCTGGCAAAATTCTATTTTCCCCTTTGAGAACTGTGAGGAGAATGCCATTTATGCTGTAGTCAACATGCTTCCAGAAAACAGATTTTATGGTAAATCTTTTCACTATTTGGTATGGATGACAGTTTGGGTCACAAGCTCCATCCTGAAGAAGCAGCTGGTGTACAGTTAACCAGCTCCATGTGGAGCTACAGCAAGGTGTTGGAAACACTTGGGCTTGAAGTCTTACCCTGTTGTGCTGTCTGATCCTGCTCCCCAGTGTACTTCTTCCTCCTTTCTTACTGCCATTTGGTTCCCTCTAACTTAAAGACTTCTGCTAGTTGGTAAAGAATATGTCATAGTAGTGTTGTTTGAATCCTTCTGATTACAGGCATGTAGGCAGTATACCCACATTCATTTTACCTCGAATTTCACCTCAGAATTGTTATTTTGCACTTTCCATTTATTTTTCCATTTGTTCCTATAAATTGATTTGCAAGAGTTTCCTTATAGTTGAATGTCAGTGTTTTGCTTGTTACATGCGTGATAATGCTTCATTTTTTGGAGTATCTTAATTTTGTTTATGGTGTCTCTGGTTGCACAGAAATTTCTCATCTTGAAGATTTCTGTTTTTGTTGATATAGTTACAAAATGTCGTCCTATTGTGACATTTTGCTGTTTCTTTTGTATTAGACATAACTAGTTTTTAAAGGATTTGCTCACATTTAGATCTTTAAGATATTTGCAGTTTGTTTAGTGCTTTGATTATGAAAGGAATTTATTATTATTATTTTTTTTACTCTCCATGTATATGAAAAGACAAAGATGTTGGTATCATTTTAATCCCAGCTAGCCTTGTAGGCCTTTTTAATCAGATGTGAAGGCCTCTAAGATGCTTAGATTTTTCTCAACCACCCTCATTGTTTCGACCTCTTTGACCTTCATGGCACAGTGCCCTCACTGCACCTTCTAACTTTCCTTAACAATGGATTTAGCATTGTTTTTAGTTTGTTTTAAAGGAACTGATTTATTTTTATTTCATGTGTATGAGTGATTTGCTTGCATTTTATCTATGCTCACTGCATGCATCAAGGTCCTGAGACTGAAGTTACAGACAGTAAGCCGACATGTGGGTGCTAGAATCAAACCTTGGTCCTCTAGATGAGTAGCTAGTGTTTTTAAAATCTGAGCTATCTCTCCAGACCCCCATATGTGGTACCTTAGTGTGTGTTTGGTGGTATACGTCTGTAATTCTAGGAAGCAGGACAATGAGACAGGAAGAACAAGAGTTCTAGGCTAACCTTGATTACATAGAAAGTTCAGTGGTGGGAGTGAGGAGAGGAAGAGATAAGGGGGGAAGGAGTAAAGGATGGAGGGAGGGAGGAGAGAGAGAAAGAGAGAGGGGAGGAAGAATATCTCTTAAACAAGTCTACATTTGCACTTTTGGTTTTACCAGTCTCCTGCTGCTTTTAATCTTGTTTCTTTTTATGGCACTTTCCTACATTTCTTGACATTGTCTTTGCATTTCTAAATGATAAGGATCTGGTAGGATACAGCACTTGCCTGCTATGCACTGTGGACTTGATCTTCAACACCTCAATCAATCAATATCAATCCATCCCTAAAGCCAATCTTGAAAGACTATATGCCTCTGTGTCAGAATCTTTGTCATTACATAGATTACATGCATTCTGTCATTCCTTTTTCATCTCCACCCTCATGTATGTGCAACACAAATACAACTTCGCCTCTTCCTTATGTCCTCAGTCCCCAAAGACCATGCTTCTCTGTGTGGCCTTGTGCCAGGAGCCATGGCCTTAGCTATGGCCTTGTGGATATTTTCTAGCTTATATAAACAATCCTGAGAGAACATTCATAACAATAAGAATGTTTATGGGAAAAGAGGACACTGTGACCATTGGTTCCAGGAGCTGAAGATTTCCACCTGACCTTCAGAGAGCCCCTGGGCTCTCCCCCCCACGTTGGGCACCAATTTGCCCCAGACCTGCAGGGATAATCAGTGGAGACCCAGGGCAGGAGAGAGAGTGGGAGAGAGTGGAGGGAGAGAGAGAGAGAGAGAGAGAGAGAGAGAGAGAGAGAGAGAGAATGAGAGCAAGTCAATATCATACTGATCAAGGTCTCAAAACTTTATTGGGAGTGACAATATAAGCATAAGCAAGATGAGGCTCCAAGGGAGGGGGTAAGAGCCCAGGGGCTCTCTGAAGGTCAGGTGGCAATCTTCAGTTCCTGGAACCAATGGTCACAGTGTCCTCTTTTCCCATAAACATTCTTACTGTTATGACCATGAATGTTCTCTCAGGATTGTTTACGTATGCTAGAAAATATCCACAAGGCCATAGCTAAGGCCATGGCTCCTGGCAGCCTTGTATACCAATACCTCTTATCTAGAAATCTGCATGTATAGCACACATTTCCCCCTGTCATATCTGTTGCTCCCTATCCTAAATTCCCAATGGAAATAAGTCCTGTTTTCTTAGAGCATACTATTTGAAGAATCAGCTATCAAATGCAGGTCTGGGTGGGCTGACCTCCTGCCTGCTAATTCTAAAGGATGAAGGACTAGGTTTGGAAGCCTGTGCTCTGTTGCTTCAGATATTCTAAGAAGCAGATGCTAAGCAGTTCAAAACATTCACTGTGGAAAACATTTGTAGATGAAAAAGGAAGCAAAGAGAGCTCCCATTATAATGTGGTCTCATGGCTGTGGGAAGAGATCAAAGGAAGAAGCAAGCAGAAATGATCTCAGGCTCCTGGTGAATCCTGAGAGTCACAGGGAGATTCTTGGGGGAGTAAAGCTGCAGCTGTCCACTAGAGGAATCCCACTTCTGCGCTACTGGATGCTTTCCAAGACCTTTTCTGTGTTCTCTCACCCTATAGAGGGGTCCTATGAGACCATGGCTGTAGCCACAGCAGTTCAATGTCCCCCATACAGAGTTTCCCCTTCAAAAGACCTAGTGCAAACTTCCATAGAAATGTCTATGCCCAAACAAACCATTTGCTCCTGAAATCCATGTGGTCACTGCAGTGACATGTGATCTGCCCAGGAGACCGCTGGAGTATAAGACCTCTGCAGTAAAAGCTTCGGTATATATTCTGAGTGCTAAGGCTTCTCGGAGGAATCATAACTGGCCTACAAAAGGAAACACATTTCACCGTGCCAAGGGAACAGGATTGAGAGAAAGACAGTACTATATTTGGAAAGAGGAATATCTAAGAATCCGGCAAAGTGCTCATGGGAGAAAAAATTCTGTATCTGACCAGCCCATAGTGCATAATCATAAAAGATGCTTTCTATAGGACAGATTCACAGAAACTTTATATTCCCTTACTTTTGATTTGTCTATAAGCCCCTACTCCAAAAAATTCATAAAACTATAATGTCATCTTGGAGAAGAAAAATAGCCAAGGCTGGAACATGACCTATCAGTCTGCTTTTATTGATATAACTGAATCAATGGTGGTTGGTAATATCTTTAAAAAGTCCATGTGTGTAAACTCATAGTTTTGAAGGCTGAAAACTCACTATGATTTAGCCCCGCTTGTCTTCTGGTGATAACATCATTATGGGTGCTATTATATTACAACGTGACTAAGAGAGGGCATATTACCTGGTGAGAAAGAACTCAGAGAAAGACTTGGTCAGAATGCACCACAACCAAGAGCAGGGAAATATTAATGCCCCCATGCTGCTTCATGGTGCATCCAGCTAGCTTCCTTTAATTTTTACAGTTCCAAGTTCAGCCTACATATCTTAGTCAATGTTCTATTACTACTAAAGAGATTCCATTACCATAGCAACTCTTATAAAGGAAGACATTAAATTGGGTTGCCTAACAGGTTCAGAGGTTAGTACATTAATGTCACGGCAGGAAACATGATAATACTCAGGCCGACATGGTGCTGGAGAAGGAGCCAAGAGTTCTACCTCTGGATAATTAGGCAGCAAGAGGAGAGAGAGACACAACCTGGCTTGAGCACTTCAAACCACAAAGCCCATTCCCAGTGATATACTTCCTCCACAAAGGCCATATCTACTTCAACAAGGCCACAACTCCTAATAGTGCTACTACTCCCCAGTGATCAAGCATTCAAATCTATGAACTTATGTGGGCTATTCCTTTTCAAGACACCACACTAGTAAATGTTACCACCAACAGTAGGTTTAATTAATTAGTAATCAAGAGCATCTTCCATAGACAGGCTTACAGGCCAAATTGATCTAGAAAATTCCTCAGTCGAGACTTTCTTTACAGGTGACTCTAGGATGTTTCAAGTTAACTTTAAAACTAACTAGCACCCTCAAGTTTTACAAGTACACAAGAATCATAGCAAGACTATCACATAAAATGGCCCCTTGTCAAAAGTATAATTAAGACATTGCTTCCCTCTGAGACTCCATGAGACAGCCCTGAACAATGCACATTTCTTTTAGTAATATTGTCTCCTAAGCTTCCACTAGAATGACCCATTAAGCTCTCCCATTAAATAGTGTTTCATCCCAACGGTCTAAAGTATTCCACATTCCTCCTCATAATATAGTCAGGTTCATCACAGCAATAAACCCACTTCTGGTATTAAATTTTGTTCTGGCCTCATTTCTATTTCTGTGATAAACTATCCTAATAAGTAGATTATAAAGAGAAGAGTTTACTTTACTTACAAAGTTAATGTCCTTTACTTCAGGGAGGTCAAGGCAGGAACTTAAAGATTCACATCTATAGTCTGCTGCCTTTGTTACCAAACTAATTCCATGATACTTGCTTGCTTTTGTTTAGCTTTTATCTTGTCTTACACAGTTTAAGACCTCCAATCTAGATAATGTTGCCACCCACAAAAAAGCCCAGGACCAGATGGGTTTAGTGCAGAGTTCTATCAGACCTTCAAAGAAGACCTAGTTCCAGTTCTTCTCAAACTATTCAACAAAATAGAATCTGAAGGTACATTACCCAACTCATTTTATGAAGCCACGATTACTCTGATACCTAAACCCCATAAAGACACAACAAAGATAGAGAACTTCAGACCAATTTNCCAGTGCATATTTCACTGTTCACCCCATTGTTCTGCATTTTGACTGGTAAGTCAGCTGTTCACTCAGAGCATATGGCACATAGATTTTGGGGGGACATTCTTACAATGTTGTAGACATCACTGAAAATTTATGTACTACCACTGTAGGGTCCTCAAGGCCATTCAGTCCCATTTCCTAGTCAGAACTTGTTCTCTATTGCTCTCACATCTTTATCACCTCGGTTTCATCTCATTCTCAGAAACTTTCTTCCTGACCCACGCAGAAAATAAAGACATTGACTTTTATGTCATATAATTTGCCACTTGACTGTAGGTGATTTCAGTATCCTCCTTAGCACACAGTTCTGTCATCTTCCAGTGCATCCATCTCCCACATTGCAGACCATCTGGCCATTTCACTGTCCCATCTAGCACTCTTCAAAAACACATGAAGAAACACATTGAATACATAATGGAAGTTTATATATATAAGAAATACAAGCTCAGACTAGAAGTGCTGTGCTTTGAAACATCCACAAAATCAGTAGATAAATTTGCACCTTGCACCAAAAAGAAACCCTTCACTGAAGTTGGCTAATATTCAAAATTAATATCTTGTAATAACCCAGATGCCTATATTTCTGCCTGAATTTCTATGGTGAAATTGCTAATAACCCTGTTTCTCATCATGGATAACAATCGCATCTCCTTTGGAAAAAGATGTATGAATGTGTTTTCCTTCATAAATAAGAGTTAGAATCAATGAGAGCAACAACTCTTTGTGATTCCTACCAAACTGGCACAGCAAAATGTTCATAGAATGTTCTAGCAAAACATCATCCATTATTTTCTCCTTAAAGATTAACATCTTTAGTGCTACAATGAAAACTGATTTATAGACTTCTTAAATATGCTCTTATAACATTTTTAACATAACATAACTAGCAATTCCAAGGTAGAACTATTAGACTAACATCTCCTGAAGCAGCTGTGGCAACTCAGAAGCTTCCCATCTCAAAGATGTGTCTTACTGCTTGATTGAAAGTGAGTTCTGCATCAAGAAAATCCTGATTTCTACCCTCACTAAATAGTACCCATAGCCCTGTCATGTCTGAAAGGGAAATTGATGAGCCAAACTCTTAAATTGCAGTAAGTTTTACAACCCCACCAATTTTCTTAAGGATCTTAATGTATGCTAATCCCATATATGTTTTACTTGTGATATCAGGTTTAAAAGTTGTATTAGTTATTTTTCTGTTGTTATGATGAAATGCCATGGCCAAAGCAACTTATAAGGAATAAATTTATTTAGGCTTATTGTTTTAGAAGGGTGGGTGGTTTTCAACCATGGTGGTCTCTTTGAGGGGTCATATATAAGATACCTTGTATATCAGGTTTTTACATTATTATTCATAACAGTAGCAAAATTACAGTTATGGAGTAGCAACAAAATATTTTTATGGTTGGAGGTCAGCACAACTTGAGGAACTGTATTAAAAGGTCACAGCATTAGGCAGGATTAGAACCACTCTTATCCAAAAGGATGAGAGTCTAGCATGATGAATAGACACAGCAAAAACAGAATAGCAATGAGAACAGAAAAGTAAAAGTTAACATATAAACTCCAAGCATGAAGAAAAATAAAACAAGTAGGGCAACAACTTAAGCTCTCAAAGCCCACCTACACACAGTAATGCATTTTCTCCAGAAAGACTGCATTCCTCAAAACTTCCCAAACAGTGTCATCTAGGAGTATTGCATTATGTTCTCTTTCACAAGTTGCAACCTTAGCTGGGTTGAGTAATATCCTCAGGGTACCATTCCTTTTACTTCAGGGCAGAGAAGGAGGTCTCTCCTTGATGTTACTAATCCCTTATCTCTTCTAATACAGGTTTTAGCTGCAACATTAGGTTTCCCAGGGGTTCTTTTTCTCTTTAAAGTATATCTTTTGCATTTCTTTATATCCTGTTTGCTCTCTTTTTTATAATTTTTAATAATAACCATCTTCTGGATTCAATATTTTGCTCTCTTGAGTATCCTCAACCAATGAAAATAGTCTAATGTTTTTCATTTAGCTCCAAGCAAGTTCTTAGGATAAGGTCATAAAACAGTCATATTCTTTGCCAAAATATCACAGTAATAGGATTTAGCCCAGTTGTTGATATTGTTCCCCTCTAAAACCTCTTCATCTCAGCCTCTACATTCCACATTGCTCTCAATATTATTGTCTTCCAGGTTCCTACTAAGATAGCCCTTCAATCTCTGCTTACAGCATTCAATCACTTCTCTAACCCAACACTCCAATGAGTTCCACATTTAAAACATAAAACAAAAGCAAGCAAACAAAAACAAAATATTGTCAGGTTCTTCATAACAATAGTCCACCCTCTGTTACCTACTTTAGTATTAGTTACTTTTATATTTCTGTGACAAAACTCCATAATCTAGGATTTGTCTATTTAGAAGGATGAGTTTATTTAGGTTTATGGTTCCAGAGGGGTAAATCTATCATGATAGGAAGGTGTGGCATTCACAAAAGGAATATAAGAGAGGTCACTCCTTGATTGTGAACACAAAACAGAGAGATAACTGAAAATAAGATTGTAGAGGAATTTTAATCCAGTAACACAGCTGTTCTGATCACATCCAAAGATCTTCTAAGTCTATATGATGTGGCTGTACATAAGACCTGCCTTTAGTACATTCCTTTAACCCCAAACAGTGACATCTAATTGGGGGGCAAAGTGATGATTCAAAGGAAGATTTGACAGAATAAATTGAAGGCATGACATGCTTAACTCTCAGGAAAAAAACAAGCAGAGAATCAGGTTTTCAGTTGAGTTCAGTTGAGTTCATTTAATACAGTTCAGTTCCAGTCAGTTGGGAGTCAGTGCAGTTGAGTGCAGTGCAATGAATTTAAGTTAGTTCATGAGTTCAGTACAGAAACAGGTTACAGATGATGACAGAATGAGCCAGAGAATGAGAAGGTACCAGAAGTTTAGAATAGATTGTCAGAGTTAGTTTGAGGCCAAGCAGATAAATTCAGTTAGAAGCCAAGAGAACCCAGATTGAATCAGTCAGCTTGAAAAGGAGTTCAGCCATGCACAGTTCAAAAAGATGTAGGGAGAAAGGGAGAGTTTACTCAGCAGTAAGCCTCTGAAATGACAATTATATTTGGAGGGTAAAATTTACCTTACATAAGATGAAGGCATGAGCTATCAAAGCACAGTGACATACTTTCTCTAGCAAGGCCCATACCTTCTAAACTTCCCCATACAATGCCACCAACTGGGGATTATGTGTTCAAAGACTGACAACAATGTGGGTCAATTCTCACACAAACCACTCTAATAATCAAAGAGAAAATTAACCCACTCTAGAAAGAGCTATACCTAGAATAATGGAATGAGGCTATGACTGTGTTTCCCACTGTTCTCTGGAGAAGGCATATGACTGTAGATGGTATGAACTGAAGAAGATAGAAAACAGAAAAACAGATGAAACAGGAGATCCTTAGTGTCAGCATCTCTTACCTCCTCCAGAGCCTTCAAATTACAAGAAAGAAAGAGGAGCTAAATACATACCCCAAGGTTAACAGGATTACACATTGACCAGATTTCAACCTTCTACTTAAATAATCTAATAGCAATACTAGACTCAAGTAACTCCAATTTGAATAACCTGTAACTGCTTCTCAAAAGTCTCTGGGACACTAATTTATTCTCTGTAACAATGTAGCCCATGAAATAGATCCCTCTTTTCCCATCTGTAGATTATAGAAAACTAAACAGAGCCATTATTTTTCTTCTTCTATAGATAAGAACAGAGGGCTAAGAAATGTGTAATAATTTGCCAAATATCATACAATTAATTAAGATGGACTCAACACCTATGTTCAAATCTCTAGTGTGGCATCCACTTTGCTGGAGACTTTCATCTATGATCTTATCAGGAAATTCTACTGTACTAATATCTCATTCTTCCTATTGATCTATCACATTTTTAAATCATAAAAGTCAATGCCTTCCTTCATTCTTTCCTCATCTCAGTGAGAAGAACTAAGGAATAAAAGGAAGGAATCATTACATGTCTTGTAAACCATCTCAGCTTCTTCCTTTCTAGAGAAAATGATCATATTTAATAAGTTTCCTGATAAAGGATAGGATAAAACTATAAGAAGAAGCAGAATAAGGTAAATGATGAGTCATTGGTAAGCTTCTCATCACTGGGATGAAACATGAGAAAGAGGTAGCCTCATGTAGAAAAACAGTTTGGATAAAGAATTGGTGGAGATATTTACAAGGGAAGTTGGAGTTTTGCTTCTGCATAGAAGCTTTGTTTTCTATAATCACTGTGTGCTAGGATCTGGCTTCAGGAATGAAAGTGGAAGTGAATGGCTAAATGTTAACTAGAAAGACAGAATTAAATGGAGGGAGCTGTGGGGAACGGATGCAGCTGCATGGGCCAAAGGCGCCTGGCTTTATGCCAAGCCCCGTGACCTCGCTTGTTTATTCCAGTCTCAGTCATGCGCAGTAAAAGCAGCACGCATAACTCGTTGGAGAGATTAGCGCAACATCTTGCGATGCCAATCTATCAGCCAATCCTACATGCTGCCTTGGATGTGTGCGTCTATGATTGGGTGGTGTGAGGTGACGTGAGTGAATGGAAGTATAAATTGAGGGCAGCCCCAGATGAACCAGACCGACTTGCCAGTGACCAGAGGAGACAGACCAGCCAGGGACCAGAGACCAGAGACCAGTGTAACAGCATTAGGCCAGAGAGCAACAGATGAGTAGAGCAGCATCAGTGTTAGCCAGCCAGCCAGCGTAGGAGAGAGCAGAGTGAGTGAGTGAACGGCTGCACCTGTGTGAAACCTGAGAGAGAGAGAAGCAGAATAAAGCTGGTGCAGAGAGAAGGCAAGCTGCTTGAAACCACCTTGGTGTCCTGTGTCGTTTATTCCCACTGTCTCTGCTGGTCAGAGATGTGTGGGTGTGCAGCAGGGAGCCCTGGAGAGTAAGGAAATAGATACATCTGTCTCTACCAATAGTAACAGAAAACAGAAAAAGAAGCATAAACAGTGAGTCAAACTCAAGGTACAGGGAATGTTCTAGGAAGAGCAGTGATGCCTGAGAATGTGAGACATTCACAGGAGGCAAAGGACAAAGTACTATCTATGTATTGGGTGATTATTAGAGAGAAAAACACATAGCCTTTTCAGAATCAATGATATAGGATAGAGAGAACATGGCCCTTAGAAGAGGTCAGTATCTAGCTGGCAAGATGAAGATCAAGGAGAAGTGAGCATCTAGATGGGGGCAGTTGATCAGTGCTATGCATGTTAGATAGGATGTAGAAGAGATGAGGATAACAAGAAGGGCTGGGGAGACTGGTCATTTCAGGGCCAGAGTAGCAATATATATAAGTGGAGTGGTGATAGGAATGTGGTCTGGGAGCTTGGATGATGTTACAGAGCTATATTCAGCAACATCCACCCATGAATACCTCATGACTATGGGAAATGGCATCAAATCTTGATGTATAAAGTTATCTTTCAATAAATTAAAGCAGGGTTATCTGGAAGAATAGCTTATATCATAGAGCAGAGAGAATGAAGGCTTGAAGTAATGTTCCAAGAGTTAGGGTCAAGGAATCTAGAGCTTGTCAGAAGGTTCCAGGAGCTACTGTGATTGGCACACAATTCCCTGGGTTGGGATTTGGCCTATATAAATGGGAGAAGGTAAAGTGAGCACTGGTATCCATCAATCTCTGCTTCATGACTGCTGGTGCATTGTGACCAGTTGCTTTAGGCACCTGCCACCAGAACTTTTTCACCACAATGGATGGATTGAGAACTGAGAGCCCAAATTCTACTGCTTTTAGTTTGCTTTTGTCAAGATATCACAGCAACAAGAAAAGTAACTAAGCAAAGCTTTTAGAGAATGTACATGGTTTCAAGGGCTCTTTCCAGGTGAACCTGGAGACTATCATTTTATCAAGGGTACTAGCTCACTAGTGGACAATGCTAGAGGCTGGATAGCTTATGAGCCAAAGTTCTTTCTCTTAATTCCAAAAGCAAGAGATATGGAACCAAAGTTAGGTCAGTGTTTGTATCCTCCAGAGACTCCATGCTTGTCTTCCAAAGACTCATCTTTTTCTTGTGGCTTTTGATGCCCCTTCCTTGACCTGTGTCCTGATTTCTGGAAGTAATTAGGACAGCAGTCATGTAGGGTCAAGAACAATTTAACAGTCTCCTATGAGCTTATTTAACTTTTAAAAGATGTTATCTCTGGGTTTGAGAGAAGGTTCAACAAGTAAAAGCTCTTGTGCAAGCTTGTTGATTAAAGTTTGTTTTGTTTCTGGAAACTTGTGATAGAAGGAGGGAGCTGGATTCAGCAAATTCTCTTCTCCCTCTGCATACATACCACAATAGACATGTTCTCCTCATCCCACACTAGTAAAAATAAATAAATTAATTTATAATAAATAATAGCAATAATTTAAAATGATTTAAAACAAGCTATTGTCAAAGGCAGTCACATTCTAGGATATTGGATGTCCAGACCTCAATGCATTTTGGAGAAATGTGTAATTGGTACAATTATTCCCAATAACCAAAGTTAAAATCACTAACCATAAGCAGGAATGTCTTTGAAAAAAATGAAGGTGTGATTTACACATAATAAATTTCACATCTTTGAATGTCTAATTTGTCACTTTCATAATTCCCATCATTCTTCATTTCTTTGTATAGATTTACTTTCCTGCCTGGCATTTCTTCTGCCTGAGGAAATTCATTTAATGTATCTCATTGTATGTTGCCACTGGCAATTTATATTTTAAGTTTTTGTTTTCTCAGAAAACTTATTTTTATTTCACTCTCTAAAGATATTTCTACCTAGTACAAAGTCCTCTCTAATTTATTTTTAAAAAGTTTGGTTTTCAGCCTTCATAGGTGTTATTTGACTTGTGTGATTTCTATTTTTTAAAATTTTTTCCAAAAATTTTAAAATCTGTCTGGGCACTTCCTTGGTCTATCTGTTATTTATTTGTTCTTCTGCCTTCCATAAGTATTTTCTCTGACTTTCAGTAATTCGATCACAAAGCTTCTCGGGGTCTTTGTTTGCTTACTTTTGATAGTGCTCTCTAAAATATCCCTGTATCATTGTTTTGATCAATGTCATTTAAAAAGTTCTCCATTATTATGATATTTTGTTCATTTTATTTTCTATTTCTGAGCTTAAGTGCATGTTTAGCTCATATTATATCATTCTATAGCTTTTTAATTTCTACTATCTCTTTTCTCTATTTCTCTTTTATTTTCTTCTTCTCTCTCCCTTCTCTCTTCCTTCTCTCCTCTATGTCTGTGTCTACATCTCTGTCTTATATTTCTTTTCTTCCCCTCTTCTTCAATGTTTCTTCCTTCACCTCTCTCTCATCTTTGCTTCCTCTTTTCTCTTTCTCCTCCTCCTCCTTTTCTTCTTCCCAATTCTCCCATATGGGTCTTGTCTCTAGGTAAAATTCTGATGAGTGCTCAGCTTGCTGAAAGCATGTTTATTTTGCACTGTTAATGCAGGTTAAAGGCCAGATATTTTATGCAGATTTCTTGACTTTGAGAAAAACAGTATCTATATCTAAAAGTAGACCCACTGCCTCTACCAAATGTTTGCTGTCGGAGGTTCAATGCCTTGACCAGGCATTAAACTGGGCAAGGTCTGCTTTGACCCTAGAGGCCTCCTTCATTGAATAACTTGCTTTACTTCCATCTAACATGGTCCTGGCTTGGCGTGAAGTTGGAGATGCCATTGGTAGTTGCCATTTTGAGTATTAGACTTCTCTATGATTCTACCTTAGAGAGGCTCTCTCTCCAAGTGGTATCCCTTCATGTGGTAAACTGTACATGGAAGTGGTAGGGTGATGGAATGGCTTAGCAGATAAAGTACTTCCCAATAAGTCCAGCAATCTAAGCTTGATCTCATATGGTAAAAGGTAAGAGACAACTCTGGTTAATTCAAGTAAGTTGTTCTCTAACCTCCATGTACATACCATGGCACATGTGTGTTTAAGTGAATACACTCATAAATATATACACAAGTAAATAGATAGATAGATAGATAGATAGATAGATAGATAGATAAATGTAATTTTTTTAAATTAAAAATTTGTTTTGACTTCAGTTCTACAAATGCCCAGTGTTCCAGGCTTTAAGGTAGATATTCTTCATAGTCCTTCCCTTCCTCTATGGGAGTAGGGGACTTGGTGGTCATTACTATGATGTCTTCTGTCCTTCTTCCATCTACCAGTGTCTTTTTTTCTTTCATCTTCTTGATCCAGCACATTTACCAGCCATTTCCCTGTGACTTGAACTTTATTTTCCATTGGAGAGAAGAATCTTGAAACAGATCTGCCTATGTATTTCAGCCGAACTCACCCCAAGCTTTACCAGAGTTAGTTCTATATTTGTTACTCCTTAGATGTTAGACAAGCTGGCTGATATTTGATGTCACTCTCTGATGAGTTCAAGAAAGTAGTAGCTTTTGTAGATTACCCACCCATTTGTTATGAGTTTGAGAACCATGCCTTTTCTACCTTTCTAAATTTAAAATGGAAACTGATTACTCTGTTGTTTCCTTTTAACAATACTGAGCCTATTCACAAAGCCTCTCAAACCATGGTGTGGATGGATGGTAGGTAGATGTAGAGATGAGGTAACATGGACCAGCAGAATTTTACAAGACATCAATGGGTAGGTTTTACTTCAGTAAATTGGTGACAAGCTGTCAAGAAAAGGTAAATATTATGAGAACATTAGATAATGGTCTTTGGAAATTATTGAAAACATTTTAAAATGTCTTATGGTCAGTTTTTATGAATGCTGCATGGACACTTGGACAATATATTAATTTCATGGTGATTAAAAGTGATTAATCTTACAGATTAAAGTCTGGTTTATAAAGTATACTAATTTTCACTAATTAAATTGTTTAAATGTATTTTGTATTTATAAATTGTCAAAAGTAATTCTTTGTCTTCATCATCCTAAGTTTTATATGAGCTAAGTCATATTGATATGCAATGAGGATTACATGGTAGTATGATTCATAAAGATTAAGTAAGGTAAGGTCTTTCTTCCCTCAGCTTATTATTACCCAATCATTATAACATAATGTTAAACATCATTTTCTTATCTATCACTTTCAAGATTTTTTTAACTTTAGTACTTACATTTTTTAGAATAATCAAATTAGCATCCCACTCTAGTTCTGCTCACATGAACTAATGTCTCTGTCTGATAGCCTTTCCCTCTTATTCCTTTCTTGGGTTCTCATACTTGATCCCTGTATTTGTCAACAGGATCAACTCACAGGATGAATTGTTTTCTGGAGGATACATGGCTGGGGTATTTTTAAAACCCTTACATATGTAAAAATATATTTCTGCTGCCATAACTCGTGAACTCCTCTGTTTTCCAGAGTCATTCTATTACTAGTGGTTGGAAATTCTAAATAGTTCTACAAATAAAATGGTGGACCAAAGAGAAGAGGCACAAACTTTGAAAGCTGACAAGAAGGGTCACTAAGTCATTCAGGTACAGGGTGGGCTCTTTACCTGACTATAGAGCAATCTCATTCAGCCTCTAGCATCACATGGATTTGGATTCCAAGAAGCTGATTCTAGTTGATATGGCATTATTGAATTATTTCATTAGCTTCTAATGTTCTGATTGTTTTTTTTTTTTGTCTGTTCTTGGATATTGCAATAGGAAGCTGAAAAGAATATGACAGCTGTAATCACTTTTCAGGATATTCCCTCACTAAATGAGCATTTGAGGGGTTCCACGGCTCATTCAACTAAGGAAGTTTCACCAATGCTCAAAAGTTCATTTATTCATCATGTTCAGACACTGATGTAACTGTAAATTTGTCACACATGAAGTACTTACCAATTGAAAAAATAATGTCCTGGGGTAGGTTCTTAATGTGGAGTTTCCAGAACAGTGATTTTGAGAACCTTGGTGCCTAAGAACCTAGCACTGTGCAGGGTGCTCAGCAAGCACTCCCTGTGTGCTCCCTGACCTGAATTCCTAGGTGTGGTACTTAGGCTGTTTCTGCACTCAATGTGCAGAGGTGACTTTCCAAGCTCCCCAAATCCAAACCAGCTGAACCACCACCTCTACTTTCTCCTAGTAGAACTGCCAAAGGCAAAGTGGGGAGGATTCAAAATCAGCCATGGACAAAGGCCCAGAAGCTCCAGAGTGGGTAGCTAACTCTTCAAATGAAGGACAATTGAAAGCACAAAGAACATCTCTGGGACTGGATTAGAAGCTCTCTGCTCCCACTATGAAATCTGATTAGGAGCCATGGAAGCTCATGCTTTTTAATAATCTCTTGACTCTAGCATCGGCAGCATCTCTGAATTTGATGGCAGCTTAATTTACAGCAGACAGGTTAAGTGGTAAGAATTTTCCAGTAGTGGTGGTGAACTAACATTTTCCAAAAGGAAAAAAAAAGTTAAAATCTGCAGGATGACAGCTGTGCAGCTCATTATTTCCTCTGAAAGGGCCAGCTCTGCAGGCTGTCCCTGCTCTGTAGATTCCTACGTGGTACCAGCTTCAAATCGTTCATCCCTAAGTGCTCATACTGTTCTGAAAGTCACAATCTCTACCTGATCTGTACCTGCAAAGCACCCAGAGCTCATCTGACCCCAGGAGTTCTCAGAGAAGCCCTGCAACTCAGCAATAACAGGGCCTATAAATGCTGTTCCATAGCCTATTTTCAAAGGAAATTCTATTCAAAGGAAATCTTATATGTAAGATTTCATATAAAATGTAAAATTAGCATCTTAAAAGCATAGTGGTTGAGTCTATGAATCAACCCAACTGGGCTTTGTCTAGGTATGTCTGGGAGGCATCCATGATGGAATTGGTCAAATGGCTAAAGCACATAGCCCTTCCCAGTGTGGGCCTCATCCAGTCCACTGAGGCCCAAATGAAACAAAAATGCAGAGGAAGGACGGATTAACACCTGCCTGACTACATGTACTATGATAACTTCTCCTGCCCTCAGTATTCCTCATTCTCCAGACACATGTGTAAACCTAGGTTATGAGCCACCTGGCTCTCAGAACTTGGGGCTCCTAGGCTTCAAGGTTGAAGATGGCAGATCATGGGGCTTCTCAGCCTCAATAATCATGTCAGCCTGTGTCTTGAGGTAAGTCTCTTCATAAAAATGTACTTATTTATACACAGGGCACACATCAATATCTATGATTTCTATGTTTTGAGAACTTGAGAATACACTGTGAGAAAGACAATCATAGATGGACAGACAGACAGACAGACAGACAGACAGAATCCACTACATTGATGTGTGATAGATGATAGTCCCAGATAAAAAGCCAGCCAGGAAAAAAAAAAAAAACAAAAAACTGAGAGTACGGGAGCAGAACTGACCAACAAATGTACTGTAGTTTTACAAGATCTATTCCGTGAAGATGGAGATATTACTAAGCAAATACAGAAGCCCCAATGGGAGGGATGGCCACAGCCTTGTCCCAACTGTGCTGCATTTCCAGAACATTTCTATAACTCCAAGGCAGGCATGCAGCAGGCCCCAAAATGTTTCAGGTTACCAACTTCTTTACCTAGTGGTCTACCAGGAATTCAGTGGTACTAACTGAGCTCTATTCTACTGAGCTGTGTCTGTAAACTACCTTCAGATGGTTTTATTCATGTGGGGACTGATCTTTATTAGTCAAAATAATGTTCTGCTGGTATAAAATGTCTATTTCTAGTGGTTCCAGCACAATTTTTAAGGTTAGAGGCTGTTCAGAACCTTAAATAGTATCTTGGTAAAGTAGGGTACAATCACTGTGGGAGCAGCCATGAGGGATCACTAGAGCTGGGGAATGGCTCAGAGAGCATGAAACCAATGTCTTAATTTGACAGCTACAAATACCTTAGTCATAGAGTTGCAAATAGAAACACTCTCCTCTGACCTCCATCTTGATTTCCTACTCTACACATTTACATGGCTTGAAACTGAAATGTTATAGGCTCATATTCTGATTGGTTATTCTCCAGTAGGTGGTGCTATTTGGGGAGACAGTGGGGAGACCTTTAGGACATTTGGCTTAGAAGTCTCTCACATAGATTCTTGGAAATATGTTTTCTTTCTCTCTCTCTCTCTTTCTTTCTTTCTTTCTTTCTTTCTTTCTTTTTGATGATTTATTTATTTATTATATGTAAGTATACTGAAACTGTCTTCAGACACTCCTGAAGAGGGCATCAGATCTCATTATGGATGGCTGTGAATTACCATGTGATTTCTGGGATTTGAACTCAGGACCTTCAGAAGAGCAGTCAGTGCTCTTAACTGCTGAGCCATCTCTCCAGCAAAACATTTTCTTTTTCTTTCTCTTTTTTAAGGATTTATTTATTATAGGAAATATGTTATCATAGCCTACTCCCTGTCTTGCTATCTTCTTCCTGTTGTACCATGATGTGAACAGCCTCTGCCATACTCTCTCACCTGCTTTGCCCACCCTGGTGGCAAAATGAGTCTTTACTTTCTCTGATGTTAGTTCAATGTTTACTTTCTCTGATGTTACTTCTACTTTTATTAATTTCAGCTAGTGACTATGTGCTGATTTCCTTCCTACTGTGACTTGGATGAAGAAATAGAATTCAGTTCCTGTTCCTGATAGTATATAGTATAGACTAATCAAAGTCAAGTAAAGTAAATCAATGTCACTTCTGGACATTGCCCATAGAACCATGTTACGGTTTGAATATAAAATATGCCTGACAGCTTCATATGTTGGATGTCTGGTCTTCACTTGATGGTGCTTTATGGGAGGTAGCTGAGCCTTTAGGAAGCCAGACTTAGAAAGCTGAAAGTTATCACTCAAAGTATATCTTGCCCTGGGCCCATCTCTGTCACTATCTGCTTCCTTTCTGCTCTAAGTTGAATGAAGTGCCTGCTCTGCTACCTGATCTTGTCACCAAAATAGTCTACTAAAATGTAGTGACACTCCTAAAACTGTGAGCTTAAAATAAATACTTCTTCCTTGTAACTTGTTTTTGTCATATATTTTATCATAGCAACAAAAGGTCTGACTAAAACAACTTCCTCTGCAAGCAAAAACAGGTAGGTGTTAAAAGGCCCATTTCTGTGGTAAAAGAACTGCAATAAATTGAGCAATCTCATTTAACATGCCAAGTATCTCTGACAGCTTCAAAGATTTTCCTCTGTCCACTTTCTTAATTCTTTAAAGGAGGTTCACAGAAAGGATATAGAATCAGAGATCAGACAAAAATCCTGTAAAAAATCTTTTAAAATCCAGGAGAGAAGATTATAGCCTGACCTAACTGGAATATTGAAATATGGCATGTAGGTCAGCATGTGGTTTATATATTATGTGAAATATTTATAATGAATATACATTTATGTTGTTTATCAAAATCAATTTTCTATTTTTGAAGGATACTATCAGTACATCATTTCTACAAGGAAAGATTCCTGATTCCTGTGGAAAGTTATGAAGAACATATAAAGTAACATATGTATGCACTCTGGTTCTCCACAGACTCCAGTCAGAAAGTCAACACAATTCCCTTTCTCTTAGTGTGCAGGCTTGTGACAACATCAAACATTTAAAAAAAAATTTAGTAGAGCTAACACTGCTGACCTCTGAAGATATTCTAGAACAGTCCACATAATCTTTCCAAGTCTTCTTCTTTTCTAATGCTCTTGTCCTTGGGGCCTAGTTACCATATTGTGGAATGACCAGGCCATGTGGAAAGGTGCCGGAGTGTGTTTCAGTTGAAAAGACCATGAAGCCTTCACCAGATAGTCAATATCAGCCCAAACACATGAGGGAATGAGACCCCAGTGACATCAGCCCTCTCAGAGAACCTGGCTGCTATGATGTGAGGATGAATTGTCCCTGCTAAACCTTGTGTAATTATCAGATTGATGCATGATTCAAGTGCAGTCACTTTTCAACCTACAAGGATTCAGAGTGGCTTATTATATAGCCAGAGTAACCAGAAGGAATTTGGTATCTAAAGTAGAAAGTTTTTATTTCAAAATTCTATATGGATGAAAGTACCTTTCATGGTAGTGGACAAAGTTCCTTACATGGGATCAGGATAGGCAACAAATGGGTGAACATCAAAAATCTGTAAGCTGAGGCTTCATGGCCCTGGAGAAGTCTTTAGCAGTGACAGAAATAGGGGAGGGTAGTGAAAGGGGATCTTGAAAGCTACAGGAAATTCAGTAGAATTGCCATCTGCCATCTACATTGACACAGGAGATTTACCTACTATACTGGATGGTGGAACTCAGGAGATTTCCAGGCAGAATGTTAAAGAACAGTGTTCTCTTAATCCCGACTGTTTATACTAAAATGCAAGAGGAAAGTGATAACTGTCCAAGATAGAGGAAGCAGGAAATGGTTGCTAGGTCTGGTGAGATGGCCTGGGGTAAAATGCTTGCCAAAAAAGCATGAGAACAGGAGTTAGAACTCTAGCATTCACTTAATAGTTGGGTGTACTGGCTAGGTTTGTGTCAACTTGACACAGCTGAGGTTATCACAGAGAAAGGAGCTTCAGTTGGGGAAATGCCTCCATGAGATCTAGCTGTGAGGCATTTTCTCAATTAGTGATCAAGGGCCCCTTGTGGGTGGGACCATCTCTGGGCTGGCAGTCTTGGGTTCTATAAGAGAGCAGACTGAGCAAGCCAGGAGAAGCAAGCCAGTAAAGAACATCCCTCCATGGCTTCTGCATCAGCTCCTGCTTGAGTTCCAGTCCTGACTTCCTTTGGTGATGAACAGCAGTATGGAAGTGTAAGCCGAATAAACCCTTTCCTCCCCAACTTGCTTCTTGGTCATGATGTTTGTGCAGGAATAGAAACCCTCACTAAGACATTGGGTGAGGACCCAGAGTCAGGAATATCCCCAGATTTCATTGGCCAGCCCAGGTAAGTCAATGTCCTCTGGTTCAGTTCAAAAATGGAGAGTGATAGCAGACCTCTGGTGTCCACACATACATGTATATATGCATGAATATCCTACTCTAAGATATATGTGCTAGTGTGAATGATAAATTCCCTACATAGGTTCAGGTATTTGAATGATTGAGCCATAGTTGATGGTGCTGTCTGGGGAGGTTATGGAACCTTTATGAGGTGATGCCTTGCTAGGAGAAATACATCACTGAGGGCAGGCTTCAAGAGTTTATAGCTTTGTCCGATTTCCTATATTATCTCTCTCTCTCCCTCTCCCCGCCTCTCCCTCCTCTTTCCTCTTCCTCTCCTCCCCCTTCTCTCTGACTCTTTGTCTCTGCTCTCTGTGTGTGCATGCATGCATGCATGCATGCATGTCTCACTCAGGCTGCCTGCTGCTGTGTCTTCCCTGCCATTGTGGAATCTTTCTGGAACCACAGTATCAAATAAATGCTTCCTTCTATTAGTTACCATGGGCATAGTATTTTATTATAGAAACAAAGGTTACTAACACAGTATATGAATAAAAACATATTTCTACTTTAAAATGTCTACACAAATAGTTATAATGACATTATTGATAATGATTAAAAGCTGAATTTATCCAGATGTCCATTGACTGGTGAGTGAGAGATAAAATGTAGTCCACAGTTCTGATGACTTCATAAGAATTTTCATCTCTGTCATAAATGGTGAAGGGAAACAACTTGAAGAAGAATTTATCTTGGCTTAGGGTTTTAGGCGTTGGTGAGTTGGCATCATAGCTATGTAACTGAGGGGAGACTGATTTTCAGACAGTAGAATATGAACCAGAACATATTATGGGGACATATTAGCTCAGCTAAAGGTAAATGTAATAAGAGAGAGGAATGAACTGGGGAACAGGTATACTCTTTAAAGTGACCCAGCCACTTCACCCAGGTAGGCATCCCTCCTAAATGTTCCACAGCAACCTCCCAATAGAACTGCCATCTGGGTACCAAGCCTTTAACGCATGAGCCTACAGGAGACACTTACTATCTAATCCATAATACAATGCAAGAATATTGTATTTGACAGTATAAAAAGATGAAACATCACTCACTATATGTTATAATCTGTATAAACTATGAAAAAGTAAGTCAACTTCACACACACATACCCACAGACAACACATTATATAATATCATTTTATAGAACAGCCATTAGATGAGACCCCAGAGGAAAAGGAAATGGCCAGCACTTGAGGACTGGGAGACTTCAGGGGAGAAAATGAATAGAGTGTGTATGCAAAGGATTTAGGGTTTCAGTTTGTATGGACAAAATATCTTTAAATGGACTGTGAAAACATTGATCAATAGTTTGAACACATTAACAACTCCTACTCATAAATTTAAGGGGACATATTTGTGGTATCTCAATACAGCTTTGTTTTAAAAATAAACTTCATGCCTAGGTGATAGAGACAAGCAACGGCCAAGAAACTGCCACAGACTAACAGGGACGGAGAAGTCTTGGTGACTCCTTGGTGGGTTAGAAAGGATGACACAGTTTCTGCCTGCTTTCATCTTGCATAGTTTCTCTAGAAATGCAGGCACGGTGTCCTAGGAAGGCTCAGGCTTGAATGATCATATGTAAGTACTGCCCTCCACAGCACCATCATCCTCTATCAGATATCCCGTATGTGATGTATCAGATGTGATGATGTATCAGATGTGAGTTAGAAGGAATCCTGTGCCCATCTCTGAGGCTCCACAGCTAAAACCCATTGAAGATATGACCTAATTTTTTTTGCTCAGCTCTGGTTCAAGTAAATGATATTTCATTTGATAATGATAATAAATAGTTTTCTTTGAGTAATATAAATTATGCCATTGCTTCACATTCCTTTCTGCCGGGTCATTTGTCAAGCTGGGATGCTGGGAAGCAGGACTGTTACAATGAGAACCTTAGTGGCCCTGGCTTCACTCTGTTCAGCAGATGCTGTCTACAATGTCAGATTATAAATAGTTTACGATAAATACAAACACATGGTCAAATTTTCTAATCTTGATCTTCTGCAGTGGGTGTTAGTTCATCATCCAACCTGGCCTTGAACTCACAGATATTGTTTTGCCTCAGCCTTCCTGGTGTTGGGAGCCACTGTGCCCTCATGAGCTTTGGTTATTTTATATACACATATGGCCATATATTAGAAGAAACATTCATACTTCTATTGCCAGAGGCTCCCTTCTTTCTACCAGAGGTTAGCTGATTCTCATGGAGCCCAGAATGTTGTGAACACCCATTCTTTACTCTTCATTCACTCACACTGGTTAGAAACAGCACTGGCTCTGACATTGCACACAACACAAAACTAGCAAATGCTCTAAGTCAGGTTCTTCGCCTTACATCCCCACTGGTGGCTAAATAAGTACCAGATACTGTTACCCCTACTCCTTCCATCCTCCCCTTACTAGTTAATTTGGCTGTTCTTCAGTTTCTCATAGCAGTGTAGTAAAGTGTGCATCCATTAAAATTTATCTTCTGTCACTGAAGATATTATGTGTCTGTGCCTACTAATACTAATTACCTTTCAACTGATGAACAAATGTACTCATTGTATAAACATGCAAAAAAGTTATTTTCTTTTTTTAACTGCTTTAGTATTGCCTATATAGGGCAGGTCTCTGGAATATCTGCCTTCCTGGACACATGCCTCCACTTCTTTTGAGTTATATCTTGAAGTAGGTCACTGTGTCAGAGCATAGATACCTTTTAAACATTATCAGGAATAATGAAAATTAACCAGTGTGGTATACGAGCTAACCGACTATGAGCAATGTGCAAGTTGTCGTCTGTGAAATGGTTCTTTCACATGCTTCCCAAGGTTTAAAATCATTGACAGTTTTTAACTCTAAATGTGTTTTACTATGTTTTATTTTGGCTTCAATTTGCATATCCCTGATATATGATGATGTTTGAGCCCATTTTCATTTATTTGATCAATTTTGTGATCAACACTAGCAGTCGCAAAATACTCTGCCTATTTTCAGTTGGGTTATCTGTTTTCTTGTTCTCTTGTAACAGATTAGTGTTACAATCACTGCCCCTCCCAATTCCCCCTCCCAGTGTCCCTCTCCAATCCTTTCTCCCCTTTTTTTCTGAGAGCTCCCCTCCCCAGTATCCACCAACTATGGCTCATCAAGTCTCTACAGGGTGAGGCTCATCTTCTCCCACAGAGGCCAGACAAGGAAGCCCTGTTGAGGAACAGATTCCATACTCAGGCTTCAGCTTTAGGGAGAGCCTCTGCTCCAGTTGTTGGGGCAAGGGGCACATGGAGGCTGAGCTATACATCTGCTACATACATGCCAGGGTCCTTGGTCCAACCCATGTATGCTCTTTGGTTGGTGGCTCAGTCTCTGAGAGCTCTCAGGAGTCCAGGTTAACTCTGTTGGTCTTCCCGTGGAGTTCCTATCTCGTTCAAGGCCTTCAATCCTTCCCCTAATTCTTCCCTAAGCTCTGTCCAATGTTTGGCTGTGGGTCTCTGCATCTGTTTCCCTCAGCTGCTGGATAGAGGCTATCAGAGGACAGTTGTGCTAGGTTCCTGCCTGCAAGCTTAACAGAGTATCATTAATAGTTTCAGGAATTGGTGCTTGCCCATGAAATGCCAAGTTGAGCTGGTTATTAATTGGCTATTCCCTCAGTCTCTACTCCATCTTTGTTTCTACATTTCTTTTAACCAGGACAGATTTTGGATTGAAAGTTTTATGGGTGGGTTAGTGTCCTTATCCCTCCACTGGGAGACCGGGCTGACTACAGGAGGTGGCCTGTTCAGGTTCCAGATCCCCACTGTTATGCATCTCTCAGCTAAGATCACCTGCATTGACTTCTAGGAGCCTCCCTCATACCAGGTCTCTGGCACTTGCTAGAGATTCCCCTCCCTTCCCCGCACCCACAGATTTCCATTCATTCTTCTGGCCCTCTGGTCCTCTTGCCTGTCTCTTCCCACACCTGATCCTGGATCCTGACTTCCCCATTCTCCTCCCCATGCACTTCACCCCCAGTTTCCTCCCTCTCTCTGCTTCTTATGACTATTTTATTCACCCTTCTATGTGAGATTCAAGCATCCTCACTTGGGTCTTCCTTTCTGTTTACCTTCTTTGGGTTCATGGGTTATATCATGGGTATCCTGTATTTTTTGTTTGTTTGTTTGTTTTAATTTTACTTTATTTTTAATTCTTTTTTTTTTTGCACTCCATATTCCATTCCCCACCCTCCATCCACCTTCCGACTGCTCCACACCCCATACCTCCTTCCCACCACACCCCTCACCCCACCTGACCTCTAAACTCTCTGGGACCTCCACTCTCTTGAGGGTTAGGTGCATCATTTCTGAATGAACACAGACCCGAAAGTCCTCTACTGTATGTGTGTTGGGGGGCTTCATATCAGCTGGTGCATGCTGTCTGTTTGGGGGTCCAGATTAATTAAGACTGCTGGTCCTCCTACAGGGTCGCCCTTCTCTTCTGCTTCTTTTAGCCTTCCCTAACTCAACAATAGGGGTCAGCTGCTTCTCTCCTTTGATTGTGTGCAAATATCTGCATCTGACTCTTTCAGTTGCTTGTTGGAGGGCAGTAATGATAGATCCCTTTTGGTGAGCACTTCATAGCCTCAGTAATAGTGTCAGGCCTTGGGACCTCCCCTTGAGCTGGATCCCACTTTGGGCCTGTTGCTGGACCTTCTTTTCCTCAGGCTCCTCTCCATTTCCATCCCTATAATTCTTTCAGATAGGAAGAATTATGGTTCAGAGGTGTGACTGTGGCATGGCAACCCCATCTTTCACTTGATGTCCTGTCTTCTTTGCTGGAGATGGGTTCTATATGTTCCCTCTCCCAACTGTAGGACATTTCATCTAAGGTCTCTCCCTTTGAGTCCTGGGAGTCTCTCACCTCCCAGGTCTCTGGTGCATTTTGGGGGGTCCCCCCAACCTCCTATTTCCTAAGGTTGCCTGTTTCCATTCTTTCTGCTGGCCCTCGGGGCTTCAGTCCTTTTCTCTTATCCAAAACCAGATTAGGTTCACCTCTCCCCCCAACTNTTTTTGAGTTCTATGGACTGTATCTTGTGTATTCTGTATTATTATTTTTTGGCTAATATCCACTTATTAGTGAGTCCATACCATGCATGTCCTTTTGGGTCTGAGTTACCTCACTCCAGATATTTTCTAGTTCCATCCATTTGCCTGCAAAACTCAGGATATCCTCTTTCTTAATAGCTGAGTAGTGTTCCATTGTGTAAATGAACCACACTTTCTGTATCTATTCTTCTGTCGTGGAACATCTAGTTTGTTTCTAGCTTCTAGCTATCACAAATAAGGCCGTTGTGACCATAGTGAAACATGTGCCCCTGTGGCATGGTGGGGTATCTTTTGGGTATCCTGAATTTTATGGCTAATATTTACTTATCAGTATTTATATATTCTTTTGGCAATTTATCTAACATTTTTATTTTTCTTGTGGTGTTAAGGATGCAATTCATTTGTTTACTCTGTCTACATACCTATATGTCCACCTGTCTGTCTATCTATATCTATCTATCTATCTATCTATCTATCTATCTATCTATTATCTATCTATCTATCTATCTATCTATCTATCTATCTATCTATCTTCTATATCTATCTATTTTCTATATCTATCTATCTATTATCTACCTACCTATCTTCTATCTGTCATCTATCTATCTGTAATCTATCTAATCTATCATTTATCTATATATCCACCTATTGTCTCTCTAGTTCTATCATCTATTTATATCTATTGATCTGTTTGTATAAGTATTAATCTGTGTACCAATCTAACATCTATTTGTCTATCCATTTGTCCATACATCCATCTTTCTATCTATCCAAAACTCTTTCAGGAAGTTGTATGTGGGAAAGACAATTGCCTTCTCACCCCTGCTGGGCCTGCATACCTGCACAGGAAGCTTTCATAGGTTTAAAGTATGTTGCTGCAGTGATACTGCCTATGGAGGAGAAGCTGTGAAGTATGTAACACACATACTGTTACTGTAAAAATAAATAAGTATAACTATGGTCAATTCATAACAATCAACAAACAAATAATTAAACTTAACTCTGACTTCCTTGTTTATGTCCTTGATCCTTGTCAAGATATCAAACTGACTATTTATTTGGGAATATTATAGGCCATATAAAAATGCCCTGTCCATCAGTATCTGCCTTCTGTCCCTACCCTCAACTTCCACCCACTATGTTTACTGGAACTCAGGTAGTTGAGTCCCACAGCTTTTGTCTTACTGTTTATGATTGTTTTGGACTTTTCTAGGTAACTTTATTTTTTTATATAAATTATGGGAAGAGTTTGTCAATTTCCTCAAAATAGCCTGCTGCTTTTTATTCAGATTGTGTTAAATCTGCAGAAACCATGGAAAAAAAATGGACCACAAAATTGAGTCTCTCAAATATGGTGTATCTCTCAATTTATTTGTTTTTAAATTTCTCAGCACTGCTTCAAGTCTGCATTGAATATTTATATGTTTCTGTGAAGATTGTTTTATTTGTTTCTTAGTTCGTGATTTTCATGGGCTACTGCAAATGATATATTCTCCTGTGTTCTGTGATCATAGGAAGAGGTTTAATGCTTTACTATTAAGAATGACATTAGATGTGTGTATCTCCCAGATGTGTTTAAATGGATTGAAACAGTTCTTCCCTATTCCTAGTTTGTTTTAAGTTGCTATAATAAATAGATATTGAACTGGACCAAATGTTTTCATTCTGTGTCTACTCAGATATACATTATCTTGCCTTGTTTGTAAATATGCATTATTAAAATTTCTATAATGTTGACTGATAAACCCTGCTTGGTCAGGGACTATGGTTTTATTTATTTTTTACAATATTTGCTAATGTTTTTATTGAGAATTTTTGTTCTTATGTTCATGAGCCACATGAAAATCTAAGTTCCTTTCTTCAGAATATCTTTGTTAAATTTTACAGTTATGTTTATATGAAATCTGTTTCTCCCTCTCTTCTTGTTTAGGAGTTTTGTAGGTTCATTCTTTAAATCTATGCATTTATTCCTTGTGACTATTTTTATTAAAAGTGTTAGCTATTTAAAATTACTTAAATTATTCATTTCTTTTTCTACTTTTATACTTCTATGAGACTTGTATATTTTATTTGTTGCTGAATTAGTGACATAAAATTTGCCAAGTATTTGATTATTTTCTCTATTTTTGTAACATTATAAGTCATTTCCTGATAGTGACAATTTGTAAGTTTTCAACCCAAAAACCTTACAAAGAACTTATCAACTATTAATCTGTCATGCATGTGAGCTATTTAACATCCTGAGTTTCTCTGTTTGTCTTTTTAGAGCTTTATATGAAAGGAATGATGTAATGTGTATACTTTTACTCAATCTTTCAAACACCACAGTGGCTATTATCTTATTGCTAGTTTCCATGCCTGTTCCTCCTCCTTTCTCAGTCAGATTCTAACGGATGAGTGTGTGAAGGTGAAGCATGTTAAGTTGTTTCCAGTTTGGACTCTAAGCACTGATATAGTCACTGTCAAGATGTCATTTGCTGCTTATTTTACCCACCTTTGATCTGCATCAGGAGGATCTGTTCAATCTACAATTGCTTAGTGTTTCCTATCCCTGAATTGTTAAGAATGCTTAATGTGCCCTAGATATTATTCTTGTTTCATAAAATGTACTAGAAATATTTTTCCAAGATTGACATTTGCCTTTTAATTTTAGTAAAAATAATTTCAAGAATATTCAAATTTTTACTGAATTCCAATTATTAAAATTTTCATTAAAAGCTCACATTTTAGTTTTATATATGAAATATATGCTAACCATGGGATCATGAATATCATGATGGTTTCTCTTTATTTTTCTAGAATTTTGAGTTTTCACATTCAGTTAGTGATCTATTTAGATTCCTTATTGCACAGCATAGTAGACATGACTGAAGCTCATTTGCATTTGGCTGTTCAATCATTTGGGCACCATGTTCGAGGAGATTATCTTTTTCCCATTGTTTTGGCAGCTTTGTTGAAAACTAGCTGATTGCATGTGCATGTGTATATTTACTTAATTGCTTATTTCACCAATGAATGTTTGTGCCAAACCAAATTCAATTATTCTAGTTTTCATTAACATTAAAATTAAGTTTTTCTAAATTATTTTAAAAGCTATTTTGGTCCTTTTAAAAGTTACTCTGTTAATTTGGATGTATACCACTTCCATACAATTTAGATACTCTTTTTATTTGTTTTCATTTCTAAAGGGAAAAAAATACATGCTACCAATTTTGATTAGGATTGCATTGACCTTGGAAATGTACCTGGGGGGCATTGAATTCTTCAACATGCTGATCCTTGTGATCAGTGAAGATGCAGTATCAATTTATTCAGTAAGTATTGCTGGAGAAATCTTAGAACTGAAATGGATAGTTATTCACAGAGATAGCTAGTAGAGCTATATGGAGACATACCTCTGCTAGTATCAGATATCCTTCAACTCCTGACATATGCCTGATTTCCAATCTTCTTTTTTTTATTAGATATTTTCTTTATTTACATTTCAAATGTTGTCCCATTTCCCCTTCCCAAAACCCCCCATCCCCTCACCTCTCCCCTCACCAACTCACCTACTCCCACTTCCTGGTCCTGGCATTCCCCTGTACTGGGGCATCGAGCCTTCACAGGACTAAGGGCCTCTCCTCCCAATGATGACTGACAAGGCCATCCTTTGCTACATATACAGCTGGAGCCATGGGTCCTTCCATGTGTACTCTTTAGTTGGTGGTTTAGTCCCTGGGAGCTCTGGGGGTTACTGGTTGGCTCATATTGTTGCTCTTCCTATGGGGCTGCAAACCTCTTCAGCTCCTTGGGTCCTTTTTCTAGCTCCTTCATTGGGTACCCTGTGCTCCATCCACTGGCTGGCTGAAAGCATCCACCTCTTTATTTGTCAAGCACTGGCAGAGCCTCTCAGGAGACAGCTACATCAGGCTCCTATCAGCAAGCACTTGTTGGCATTCACAATAGTGTCTGGGTTTGGTGACTGTATATGGGATGGAACCCCAGGTAGGGCAGTCTCTGGATGGCCTTTCCTCCACACTTTGTCTCTGTATCTCCTCCCATGGAAATTTTGTTCCCCCTTCTAAGAAGGACCAAAGTATCCACACATTGATATGGATACTTTCTTCTTCTTGAGCTTCACATGGTCTGTGAATTGTATGTTGGGTATTCCCGAGCTTCTGGGCTAATATTGACTTATCAGTGAGTGCGTACCATGTTTGTTCTTTTGTGATTGTGTCACCTCACTCAGGATGACATTTTCTAGTTCCAATCATTTGCCTAACAATTTCATAAATTGATTGGTTTTAATACTTGAGTAGTACTCCATTGTGTAAACAGCCACAAATAATAAAAAATACCTTGGTATGACTCTTACTAAGCAAGTGAAAAATCTGTATGACAAGAACTTCAAGTCTCTGAAGAAAGAAATCAAAGATCTCAGAAGATTGAAAGATCTCCCATGCTCATGGGTTGGCAGAAATAATATAGTAAAAATGGCTATCTTGCTGAAAACAATCTACAGATTCAATGCAATCTCCATCAAAATTCCAACTCAATTCTTCATAGAGTTAGAGCTATTTTCAAATTAATCTGGAATAACAAAAAACCCAATAGAGTGAAAACTATTCTCAACAATAAAAGAACTTCTGGTGGAATCACCATTCCTGATCTCAAGCTGTACTACAGAGCAATTGTGTCAAAAACTGCATGGTATTGGTACAGTGACAGACAGGTAGATCAATGGAATAGAATTGAAGACCCAGAAATGAACCCACACGCCTATGGTCTCTAGATCTTTGACAAATGAGCAAAAACTATCCAGTGGAAAAAAGACAGCAATTTCAACAAATGGTACTGGTTCAACTGCTGGTTAGCATGTAGAAGAATGCAAATTGATCCATTCTTATCTCCTTTTACAAAGTTCAATTCCAAGTGGATCAAGGTCATCCACATAAAACCAGATACACTGAAACTAAAAGAAAAGAAAGTGGGGAAGAGCCTTGAGCACATGGACACAGGGGAAAGTTCCCTGAACAGTACACCAATAGCTTATGGTCTAAGATCAAGAATTGACAACTGGGACTTCATAAAATTGCAAAGTTTCTGTAAGGCAAAGGACACTGTCAATAGGACAAAATGGCAACCAACAGATTGGGAAAAGACCTTTACCAACCCTACATCTGAAAGAGGGCTAATTCCAATATATATATAAAGAACTCAATAAGTTAGATTCCAGAGAACCAAATAACCCTATGAAAAATGGGTACACAGCTGATTTACAATTTTAAAGATATAGTCCATGTGGAATTTCTGTTTAGTGCTTTTCTACTACCATCATCATTACTTTCACTTTCTTTTCGGTTGTGTATTTTTAAATGATTTGACGAATTGAAATGGTGTGGCATAAAAAAAAAAAAAAAGACAAACATAGACCAAAGAAACACAGTCCAGAGTCAAAAATAACACCATGTGCTCTAGTCAAACCGAACTGAATACCTAAATGTACTTCAGACACAGAACCAAATAGATATGCACATGCGTGAGTAAACACACACACACACACACACACACACACACACACAAATACTTTAAAGTGATCATCAGTAATTCTTGGAGTAAGAACCCAAAAGTGGAGATAGGGCCTGGAGAGATGGCTCAGCAGCCAAGAGCACTTGTTCTTACAGAGGACCATAGTTTGGTTTCTAGCACTCACACAATCACATGTACCTCCAGTTGTAGGGGACCTGACATCATCTTCTGGCCTATCCAGGCATCTGCACATAAGCAGCATGCACTTACAGAGACATACAAACACATTTAAATAAAAAATATATCACTGTCCTACTGTTGAATATCTATATGAAGAAAAAGACATCAACATAACAGAGACAAGTATATTCCTGCATTAATCCATTAAGTAGATACAACTAAATTATGGAACCAACCTGATGTCTATAGATGATCAAATGATGAAAACCATGAACACAGTATGGAATAGTATTCATCCATCAAAGTATGTAAACTTGTTATTTATGGGGGGTGTGATATAGAATGAAGTAAATTGGATACACAAGAGAAACTACTACATGCTCTCTCTCATTACTGGGTGCTTAAAAAGTGAACTGAACATACAGAGATGTTCAATAGAAACGGGGAAGGATTGCAGAGAGTGGAAACAGGAAGAAGTCAAACAGCAGGTACCCAGACATGGCCAGATAGAAGTAATAAATATAGTGTGTTATGGCATTTAACTTACTATGTTTTTGAAACTAAAAGAATAAAGTTTCAGGGAATCAAATTCCAAGAAATGATGAGGGCAGAGAAATATCAATTACCCTGACTTGGTTAGTGTATATTATATGCTTGTCTTAAAGTAGCACCTGGCATCTCATATACATGCACAATTATGCATTAGTGAAATGGGTCTTTAAAAATTAAAAGAGGCCTGGAGATAAGGTAGTGCAGAACATGCTTGCACCTGAGGCTGATGTCCTGAATTCTATCTCTGGGATCCACATGATTGAAGGAGAGAACTGACTAAAGAAAGTTGAACGCTGATCCCCACACATGTACAGTGGCACATCTCTCCAACAATAAAAAAGATAAATGCTAAAAAAGAATTAGGTTTAAAGGAATTAAAACACTAAATACATGGTTAGAATATTATTTTTTCATATATTTTATGCCTATTCCAAAGAACTAAATTGAAACTCATAAATATTCAAAATTGAAATTAGTAATTTGTCATGTGACCAAGAAATTTATTAATAGCATGAAAGATGGTACTAGACCCTTCCTGGAGTTCAACATACAATGCAAACCCAAGCAGCTGACTATGTCCTGAGAGAGATACATGTATGTTCGCATCAGCTCACATCCAATAGAGTTTATGCAATTTAAATGTCTTTAATGTGCATCACTTAAATCCCCTCTTTCCCTTTCATAGCAATTTCACTTTTAATGTTTTGTAGTCCAATTTTTTCTTTTAATCTTGCTTTTCTTTCTTCATATGCAATCTTATCTCAAATGGGAGAGCTATTACAGAGCAGGCAGGTAGTTCACTAATTGAAACACTTATGGTACACACTGGGAAACTGTAGAGGCCTTTAAGAAGCGGGGAAGCTTTAATGGGTTCTTCTGTGTTCACGGTGTAACCTAATTCAGGGCTCTCTTGGCAATGCCGGAGGACGTTGCTAATTTACAGCTGTGATGAGCAATAAAGTAATAACGGTAATCGAAAGGTATGATATTCCTCGTTTAGGGGCATTTATGGTTATGTATTAAAACTGTAAATACTTCAAAAGGCTGCAAGGCTGATCTATAGAAAATGAAAGATAAGATCTCACTGCTTTCTAAAAGTGCTTTTCTAACAGAAATCTGAGCTTGACTTTATGGTTTATAAATATAAACAAAGAAAAGTGGAATGTTCAATGAGTACCCTTCTAAAGGGGCCACTTAAGACTAGCTGCATATGTAGCAGAAGATGGCCTAGTCGGCCATCATTGGGAAGAGAGGCCCCTTGGTATTGCAAACTTTATATGCCCCAGTACAGGGGAACGCCAGGGCCAAGAAGTGGGAGTGGGTGGGCAGGGAAGCAGGGCAGGGAGAGGGGAGAGGGAACTTTTGGGATAGCATTTAAATGTAAACTAAGAAAATATCTAAAAAAAAAACAAAAAACAAAAAAAAAAAAACACTACAAGTGCTCAAATCCTTAAGGTCTGGGAACTTCTTTCCTTTGTATTAGCTTTGAGATTTCCCCTCTTCTTTCTCTGTAGCCATTGTTCTTCCTCCTAATATCTTTGACAACCATCTACTTCCCTTCCCTTCTTCCATTTATGCCCCTCTTCCACCTACACCCCTTCAGATGCAAAGAGACAATGGTCCTGGGTTCTAAGGCCATCTTCTGGACCCTAGGCTTATATACTGCACAACATCTTGGAGAGATATGGAAAACAATGTCTTCTCCCTGCATTCTAGCTTAGTGAATCAGCCAGTTTATTGGGGTTATCTACACTTCCCACCATTATCTACTGCCACACCCTACTTCCCTCAATCCTTTTAATTTTTGTTTTGAACCCACTGTTGCTTTTAGCCAACCACTTCCAATTCCTCCTCTCTAATCTTCACAGAAACTCCCTGTCTCTTTCTGGGAAAACAGCTGCCAGGCAAAACTCTGCTGACTTCTTTTATCCCTCTAGCACAATGGTCAACAGCTTTTGAAACAGAGGGCTTCTCTCTCAACTTGGAACTCTAAATAACAGCCATAGGCTAAGACTGGGCAGACCTGCTCAGAGGAGAGTGCAGAAATAGATTGGTTTTCACTACTTCAATCTACAGAGATATTTTTAATGACCTACCTCATCTTAACTGGTAAGGTCCTTGTCTCTCGAGTTCCAAATCTTCATATTACATAATAGCCTAACATTTCCATGACCTCCCCAAAGTATTTCCATCTGGTGACAAATGTGTAGTTTCAACATTCAATCCTAAACCAACTACCAGCCTGTGTGAATGTACTCACTTTACAAACCAATCAGAAAACAGAAGTGTCTCTGGAACCAATTAGGTTCTGTTCTTGCCCTCATCTCCTCAATCCTGCCACACCTAGACTCTGTTGTCCCTAAACAATGTTGTCTCTATGGTGTAGACGCTCAACACCTTTACATGGACAATTCCATTTGTCTGTGTCAGCCAAGTAAGTAGGCAGCATTTCCCAGTTCACCCTCCCAAAGCATAAACCAAACTTCCTGTAAGCAAATCTGCTTTTCTATCCCTGGTGCTTCTGCACAACCTTTAGATGAGGTTCAGTCTGTCTTGCATAAGTCTTCAAACATCTTCAGGAACACTAGAAAAGAACCAGGGGGATCCAGTAGAGAAGAAGCAAAGAGTAAAACTTGGGAACTACATGCAGGTGGCTGTGACCTCTGCAGGCTTCAGGCAGAGGGCATGTATATGTAGTGGGGAGGTGAGGACATCTTAATATTGTGTTCTCTGTCTTTTTTTCTCTCCAGCCTTATATCTCTTCAACACTTACCTGATTGATTTTTCAAGAATTTACTTTGATGCCTGGCACCCCAAAGATTTACTTGCTCATAATAACACTTCATATAGCTTATTTTTTCAGCACTCACCTCTTTCACAAAGCTAGGAACCTTGTGAGGGCAGAAACACTTTCTAATGTGGGATCATGTGTTGGCAGCTAGTGGATCCCACACATCAGGTTCCCAGTTAATAAACAGAAGGATGAGTGGATTCCCATTCTTTTGGGGGGGGTTAAGACAGGGTTTCTCTGTGTAGCCCTGGCTGTCCTGGAACTCACTTTGTAGACCAGGCTGGCCTCGAACTCAGAAATCCACCTGCCTCTGCCTCCTGAGTGCTGGGATTAAGGGTGTGCACCACCACACCCAGCTTGGATTCCCATTCTTTAATGCCCCCTCTTCTACGCTCTCTATACTAAAGATCAAACCTAGGACCTTGGTAGATGAGCATTCTACCATTGAGCTGCACCCAGTCCTCTTGCCAATACTCAGTCAATACTCAGAATGAACTGTTTCCATCCCAGCATCCCAGAAAGACAAAAGAAGATTCTCATACTCTGACAGCAGCCAGCTGCTTGGCAGGATGCTGTCAACTCAGCAATTCTCCACTCATGTCCCTTGAGGAAACCATTCACCTTATCGCCATAGACAGAGTGAAGACTCCCATCTGTTACAGCTTGGAGCTGAAACCTCATAATCACATCAGCTCACAGTCTGCATATCAGATTTCCTTGTTTTAGGGAGCACTTAGGGAGATTTTGCTCTCCTTTTATTGTTGTTTTCTGTCTAGCAAGTGACCGTATTTCATCTCCACTGAGACACAATGAAAGAAATTTCCAAGCAAATTTGTTGCTTAATGATTCTAGGGAAGGTGCTTCGAACCACAAATGTTCCTACAAAGCTGCAAAGGAGCCAGGCTCCATGAAGTTCCAGTCAGTACAAAGGAATAGTAGAACTCCTGCCCTGGGTCAGCATTCAGCAGAAGGTGGTAATAGCATCAGAGGGGCTCACACCATAAGCAGAGCTCCAGTGTAAAAGTTAGTGGCCTTTGAAAATGGATGAAAGGGTTTCCAAAGACATCAGCCAGGACAGGATTTAAATTACAAGACAAGTCCTCAAACATGAGCCTGTGGGACTTTTAAGTGTTTCAGGAAATGGCTAAGCTGGGAAAATATGCCCTGACTTACTGTTAACTCCCGAATGCTTTCATAATCAATGAATCTGCTTCTCCATTTTTCTTTATATATAGACCAAAAAGTCCTAGCCTTCTCAAGGAAAAGGGGGTGAATTTCATAGTATTTGAGCATTAAGAAATAAACATGTGTTCATTCAGTTACCACACAACTATTGAACACCACACGACACAAGTATGAATGATGTGATCTTTGCCTCATGGTGCTAAGTCTGACAGGAAAGGTAACTATCAAATTCTTTACACAAAAAATATTTTGAGTTACATACTATAAAGGAAGGGCAGAGATACTGTGAGGAAAATGGGGAGTGATTGGATTTGAAGCTGGGGATGCTCCGGAAGCTGAGACTATGAAAGGAGACTTTGAAAGAAGGGGGATGGTGAGTGCAGTAAGCTGACAAGGCACACTGAAAGCAAAGAAGCAGACATGAACAACACATGGGCATCTCAAGACTAGACTGGCAGATGGCCCCTGTTATGTGGGCCATGGGTGCCACCTTAAGGAGTGACTTGAGGCAGCCCTATGACTATCAGCCTAAATGCCCACCTACTCCAAAGCCTCAGGAAGAGTGCAAGGAGGATTAAGTGGTTGTCAGAGAAGCTTATTTTGGCTGAGGTGGAGATTAGAGTGAGTCTACTCAGCTTTCTCATTTGTGTTTCTCACAGAATTGTGAATAACCATAAACTTTGGTGCATTTCCCCATGGTTGTGAGCACTTACTGCTTAAAGTAGAAGACTTCAGATTGAGATACTAACTGTGGGTTTATCTCACTCCTTTTTAAATATTACTCTTATTATTATGTGTATGAGTGTTTTGCCTACTTGTATGTCTTTTCACTACATGCTTGCCTGGTATTTCTGGAAGTCAGAAGAAGGCACTGGATTCCTTGAAACTGAAGTTACAGATGGTTGTGAGCTGCCGATTGGATGCTGGGAATTGAATCTGGGTCTTCTGGAAGAGAGTACCCATAGCTCTTAACCTCTGAACCATTTCTCTAGAATTTCTGCTCATTGGTATCCAGTGAACAATTTGGTGATAAGCCCTGAAGGGTAGAGTAGAATGTCAACTATCTCATGTCCATAGAAGTGATGTCTATAAGCATATACTGAACCCAGGCACTTGATTGAGCAGTACATTTCTGAAGTTCTGAATATGTGCTCATCGCTTAAGGAAGTGGCTAAAGGATCACTGTTTTCATAATGGGGGACTCAGCATAATCCATGTCACATGAACTGATGTCTAAAATGTTCACTGTCATATTTTCTAATATCTCTTAAGATAAATTTCTTAAAATTGAATAACTGCTCCATGATTAGAAGTGATGTTCTGAAAGCCTCATTTAATCCCCCTTGATCCTGGGAGGTGGGTGACATTATGTTTGTTTTACTAATGTCAACACAGAGACACACCTTGAGCATCTTGTGCCAGTCTTGAGGCTTATGAAGTTTAAGCCAGAGATCATGTGTGATCTTCCTTGATCCTAAAGGAGGATGACCAGGCTACATCTATAGACCAGAGGAACAATTGTCTTGTGCCTGTGGTCATCATAGGAGGGTTGGATGAACTGTGCTAAAATTCCTACATCCCTGATTGAATTTTTCCATCTCTAGAAGCCAAGAATCCAAGATACTAACCATTTCTGGAGTTAACAGGATCCTAGCTAGATTAAAATTTCTCCTTTAGCCCCAAGCCTGCAGTCCATCTTCTCGGCACCTGCTTAAATCTCTAACTGGCTATTGCTTAAATATAACTTATTCTCTTTGAAATTTCTATTGAAATTTAATCCTCATTATGGTATATTGAAAATTGTGATCAGGTAGGACCTTGTAAAGGCAAATAGGGCTGTTCCTTCCTGAAATAATTAATTCATTTACACAATTAATGGCTTCTTGGGTTATCCTGAGAGTGATGTGGTCTGAAAGACCTTTTGGTTAAGTTTTACACAGTTCCCTCTCTCTTACATGGGATACCCCAAACTGCCTTGATATCTGTCAGCAGAAAGGATATCACTAGCTAGAGGTCCCAAATCCACACCACACCCATGAGCCAAATCCACTCCTTTCTTATTTGCCAATGCTATATTACTACATACTCTAAACAACAACAGCAACAACAACAAAAATGTCCCAAAATAGTGGACCCAGTGGTGTTAACTATTTTTCTCATCTTGATGGCCAAGCACTTGACATCGCTTCATGGAGGATGGACTTACTTTTCATGGTTTAAAGAGGCACATCATGGGGAAAGCACAGCCATGGAGCAGCTCACATTTGGGTGGAACAGAGCACAGATAGAGGGGTGGGAGCAAGGTGAGGCTATAAATCAATATGAATACCTCCAGCAACTCACTTCCCATGGCAAGGCCCTACAGGGCCTAAAGGTTCCCCAAATCATAGTGTCACAAGCTTGAATTCAAATGTTTCAACCCATGAGCAGTGGAGGACATTTCATATCCTAACCTCAGCATCTGATAAGAGAGGCTTGGGACACTCAAATAGAACTGGATGCCAGCTGGTTTAAAGACAGCATCTCTCTAAAGCTATATACTTCTCACCACATCTCACTGTTTCAGATTTCTTTGGAGGAAAGCACATAGATATACAATACTATAAGTTACTACAGAAAGCACATAAAATATTTTATATATTCTGCACTAACAAAAAAAAAATCCACTCAAAGAAACACTTAAAGGACAAATGGCCAACATCACACATTCCATGATTAATTGAATTCTAGTTTTTTGCACAGCCACCTTCATTTGATATTCCACCCATAAATAATGCCCAGCGCTCCTCTCTGACGATGATATGAAATTAGAGGCAAAGGCATGTGACTCCTACAGGGAAGAACAAAGGAGACTGTAACTCAATTTACTTATTTTTTTTTTTTAAATAGTTGTTATTTGAGTAAATTTCAGCAGTCAATAGAGCATTCCTGTAGGGCTCCTCCATCCCTGGGTGGCCTTTAATTTCATTTGCATATTGGACAGTCAGCACTTTTTCCTGCTGTAATCAAACTTGCCCCAAACCAAGCTGGCTTTCTATAGCAAGGGTGTTTTAAACACAAGAAGCATGAGAGCATTGTGAGAGCACGGTAAGCCCAGGCTCCTCTTCCCCAGGACAGAGGGCATGGTAGGAATGAGCAGCAGCAGCAAGGCGTCAACACACTGACCTCAGAGCACCTCTGTCCTCATCAGTCATGCATAAGAGCACCTCTGTGCTCATCACTCATGACTCGCACATCTTGGACATGACTTGAAGAATTCTTTTTAATGTCTTAGTTTCCAATTATTAAAATGTGTGTGCTGACACATGACCTATGCATGTAGCATTCTCTGCTCAGCGTTGTGTCTCTCTCTATTCTTCTCTGGTGGGTGTGCTTCTCTCCCTCTCTCCCCACAGTGTAGCATCTCTTTTTTCAGCACATGCTTCATCAGAATAGGGAGCTCAGGGTCCTGTTCATAGTCTGGCCTTTCCACATGCTCATTCCTACCCATTTTAAGCCCAAGGAAGAGGAGTTGCATTTTTCTTTCTGTATCTGATAAAGTTTTGGGGGAGAGGAGCAGAGGAGGAAGGCAAATAGCTGAGCAGTTTACCTTAAAAAAAAAAAAAAGAATACTGCATCTCTTCACTGGGGGTGAGAATAATTCATGTACAACAGATTCATACTTAAAGAGTTTTGCTGTGAAATTTTACTCTCTTCTTTTCTATATAGAGGGAAAAAAGATTTTTTTTCTATATAGGAAAATCCTTGTCCTGTAGATGTTAGTGAAGAGAAAAAACTGATTTAGTTAGAGCCCACCGAGGACCCACAATTTTACCCCTGGGACCAGAATACCCCCACTGTGCTGCATGAGCTAACGGCTCTGCCTGCAGAGCTGGATTCATGTGAGTCTAAGCATCCAGAGTCATTTGTGCTACTGAAAAGAGCTGTCAGCACACAGATTCTATGAATTTCATGGCACTATATTTGGTAGACAGCATAATAAGTGTGAAGCTGTTTGAATGCTTGTCTTTTAGTAACAAAAATGTAAGAATATAGGCTATTTTAGAGAGAAAACAGGACTGTACTTTTTTTGTCTCCTAAAAATTTAAATATTATATTGAAATACTTTTTTAAAACAACTACTCCTAGAATTTATCAAAAGCAGAAACCTGCTTTACATTTCTTCCCATCACAACTTTTAATTATATATGATACACATCATGTCCACAGTAAATGCAAATGAAATGTACAAAGCCAGACAGTCCTCTCCTCTTCTCCTCCTTCTCTTCATCCACCCAAGCAACAGGTTCACCCCTAATCACTAGGATGTGTTCATTGGCCTGAAAACACCTCACCCCCTGTTGTGGTAAATCACTCCATCCCAAATAGTCCCCCGGCAAAGAAAACATGACTCAATAAATATGATTACATCCTGTGTGCCTACATTGGGCAGATCTACTGCTACTCTACCATCTTCCACATCTTTGAAACACCTTAGAACTTGCTGTTTCTCCAAGCCATGTGCTTCTGCTCAGCTCTTCTTCTTCTTCCTCCTCCTCCTCCTCTGTGTCCTCTCTTCCATTTTCTCCTTCTTTCTCCACTTTCTGCTCCACCTTCTCTTTTATCTGCCCAATCATCAGCTCTCCTTTCTTTTACAAATTAAGGTGGGAAGCAGGCTTACAGGAAATCACCTGAGTGCTGACTCATTCCTTGTTCATAGCCACTCACAGGAGAATGGAATTAACATCAAATATAATTAGCTCCAGGGCTATCCACAACAATTTCTTCTAGAATTTTCTTCAAAATTTTCTAACCCCTTCAGAGAAACATCACATTCTTAAATATATAGCCCAGGACATTGGGCAAACTGTCTGAGAAAGATCCAATAATCACTTTGAAGGAAGACAAGGGTTTCCTATCTTTCCACCTGTGTCCTTGGCTATTTGGGATAAAATAGACCTCCAGAAATATGAGACACTACACTTAGATGGTGCATCCTTGGGTAAGATTTTATTTATTCTTGAATTCTCTGCAGAAGCCTCTGTTTAATTAATGAACCACAGTTGTCCCCTGAGGGTACAGATGGGTTAAATAACCTCTCAAAGTCTTCCAATTTAGCTAATCTCTAGACCTCATGTGAGAGCTAACATTTAAAAAATAATAAAAATGTTCAGATAATACAATCAGACATAGTTAATTGAATATTTGCAGAGGCCACAGTTTCAAATAGCTTTGGAGGTCAAGCAGACAAAGTGTGATGAAAACATCCCAGCAGAAACATAGAATGTGATAGCAAGCCTTGTACCCACATTTCCCCACTGCATTCATGAGGGCTCCAATGTTGCAGCCAAAGTCTGTCTCTGTTTTACCAATTGTTGGGTCCCATTCCCAGCACACATCCAGTAACTCAACACCTAACAGACAGCGAAGGGTTATGTGTCAAATGTTGATTTAGAGGAAGCAACAAGGAGTGTGGATCCAGAGTTTTAACTCTGTATGTGACTACTTATTAGCTTTCATTCAAAGTGATATCAGTTTTTAGAAGTTTAATATAAAGAGAGTTATGAGAAGGTTCTGAAAAGGTGCTGCCAGTTTAAAGTGGAATCGTCAATCAGAACTTGCTTTTCTTCACAGAAATTACCTCTAAAACATTTGAACAGGAATAAAATCCAAGATCTCAATGGGCAACAGTAAGGCCAGGGCTCTGCTGCAGGCATCATACCAAAGCCTTGTCCTGGGGAAAATCAAGAAGGTATGAGAAGACACAGAAACAGCTAGACTCTGCAAGCACTGACCAAAGAAGAATAAACTGTGGCATCTGCCCCAAGGTGAACACAAAAGAACCCAAACTAAAATCCTTGCAGCTACCTAGATACACAGTCCTGACGTCTCCCAACAAAGCCCAACAGTTGGATTATATGAAAACATCTCCTTTAAAGATGAGTAATTGAAGAGAAGATGATAGAAGACCTGAAAATTAAAACAAATTAACTATGTGAGTGAAACAGAAGGGCTGGGACAGATGTAGCCCAGTTATGGCTTGCTTGCCTAGTATATGCAAAGTGCTCTCTAGCACCATAGAAAAGGAAATGTGGATGAAAGATAAAGCCTTTGCCTTTGTTAAACAGGAACACAACAGAATGATACAGAAACTTAAAGAAACAAGAGACTGAGGTATGATCTCGCAGGATACATGAAAACGTGTATTTACGCTGCCAGTAAAAGATGCAAAGAAAGAAAAAAAAAGGAAAGAAAAAAAGAATAAGCAGATGAAATAAAAAAATAGTTAGAGTACACACAAAAGATACAGAGGAAATAAAAAAATTTGTTAGGCTCAATTTTGTACAGATAATCCTGAAAGTAACTAGATGTGGAGCCTTCCATCTATAATCCCAACGTTCAGAGGCAGAAGCAGGCAAATCCCAGCAAGTCCTAGGCCATCCTTGACTGTCAAGTTAGCTGCATGCCAGCCAAGGCTCCATGGTAAAAACCCAATAGCACTATCAGCTCCTACAACACACATGGGTGAGGTAGGAAATGTATCAAAATATAAAAATGGTCTGGTACTCTAAATGAAGTAGGAAAATCAATAGCATCTTCCCTCTCTTCTCCATCAAACATAACAGTTCTATTAAGCATTTGCAGAATAGAGTTAAACTTTAACTAAAAGCACCATAGACAAAACACTCAGTAAAAGGGAAAGGACAGAAATTTTTCTCATAGAGAAGAAAGAAGCTAATCAAGTTAGTACTAAAAGAAGCAAAAGTGCTATTTCCAACTGGCTTCAAGACTGAACCATACCTAATAATAAACTTAGTATGAATTTAGTTTGTATGTGCATACCTGTGAGCATATGTGTGCATGTATGTGTATGTGTGTGTGCACATGTGTGTACGTGTGCTTGTGCATGTAAACGTATCTCAACATTCTACAGAGGGCATGCAACAGCTTGTGCAAACCTTTAGTAACACCATATGAGCTCCCACATGTGATGATTGATTATTTTTGACCTTACCATCTACATTAGCATGCTCCCAGTAAAAAATTCAGTGAAGTTTGTTTCTTCAAACAGCCCAACTGATTCTGAAATTCATATGAAAAGAAAAAGAAAATTAAAATATGTCACACAGCCAAAGAAGCACTGCGGTTGCCAAATATTAAAATGTATTACCAGGCTTCAATAATAACATGTTGGCTACTGTGTTGGGGTAAACTGGCAGTCAATGAGATAGAAGGAAGCTTAGAAATAGGCCAAGATATTCATATGACTTTATGATAAATTCTCCATTTATATCAGTTAGAGGGGATGATTATTCATTAATTTTGTTTTAAAATTGGGTTACCATCTGGAAAAATTTAAGTTGGATCCATACTTAAACTTTTAGGTCAGAATAAATTATAAGCAGATAAAGGATGTAAAGATAAAGATGAAGCCATATCAATACTTAAAGAAACCAAGATGACAGTCTCAAGAGAACCAAGGCCCCACTAACCACATACCATGTCAGAGGCAAAGGAAAAGACCATCTCCACAAAAGACTGCAAAGTAGGAAGGACATTTATGGAAGCCAAAAATTTTAAGATAAATTTAAGATAAAATTTTGAGATTGTAGTTTAACATTTTAATGAACAGAAGGATAATTTTGATAATATAGAAAGAACTCATGCAGACCAATATCAAAATGATGATGACGATGATGATGATGATGATGATGACGATGACGATGATGACGATGATAAACCATCTGGAAGTCAGGCCGTTCTAGGAAAAGGAAGTGCAGTTGGCTGTGAAAATCGTAAGAGGTGCTCAGCTTTACTCAAGGAATAGACAGGTGTGAAGAAAACACAATAAAGACAGAACTTTTATCTATTAAAGTGTCACAGATAAAGTGATGACACTATTGTCCTGCTGAGGACATTAAAGAGGGACAGTAGAAACTGGAGCCATTGGCAAGTGGACACTGCTGGTGTGTAGTGTATTTTGTACCCCCGATAGTCACTGCTGAAAACTCATTACTCTGAAGATAGATTTTCACATGAGAACAAAGATGTATACACAGGGAAGTTCAGTGAAGGATGTTTGCGATGGAGAAGGGTAGCCTGCATTTGTCAGCAAGAAATTATCTACATGGGTTATGAGGCATCCACACAGTATCATGTGGCTGCACACAAGAACAAGGCTCATAAGAAGTTAATAAAGTACAAAGTAAGAATAAAAAGCAGAGTGGTCTTTTGCATGCATTTTTCGTGTGTGCAATAGTAGCTGATATATCCATGCTCATATAACTCATATTCATCTTATGAGTGCATGATCTTATCACCACATGTGCTAGACTCTCCTGAAGTGGCCACATGTCCATCACACCTCAAGAATATAGCTGAGACCAGAATGGGAAGACTTTGAATATATTTTAACCATTAAATGTTGAATATATCACTTACATATTTCAAGATGATAATTAAAAGAAAGTTAAAAATTAAAAGGGAATCCACCTCAGCTAAATGCATTTGATGTTCATTTTACTTCTGTATTTCTGGATTTTAAAATGTGCTGGTGATATTTAATAATTAACATTACTTTTAATTTTATGTAACATTTTTAATTTTCATAAAATTTAACTTTTAAAGAGAACTTTCTGGTTCACATGTCTGGGGCATCTACACCTGATCTTGATATTTTAAAAACACTAGAATAAATAAAGAGGATCAAACAAAATGTTTGTACAATGGAAACGAAACGTGCACTGGAAAGAGCAAGAAAGAATGAAAGAGACTCCTCACATCTTCATGAACAGCATTTAGAGGCAGCAGCGGTTCCTAGATGACAGAGACAGGAGCATACAATTACTTGGGGGAAAGGCATAAGATGAGGAAATCGAGATTCGCTCAGAACTTTGGCAACAGCTGTTTGCTGAATAGTAAGGGGATGTAAAATAGTGAAAGTTAATTATATGCTTTTTATAGCGATTTAAAATGGACCAAGTGATCTGATTCCATCACTTTACAAACACTGTCGTAATTTTTTCTATCCCAGCAGGGTTGGGCCACTGTAGTTTGCCAGGGGCCCCACAAAACCAGCCTGCGTCTCAGGGCCTATGGCGTTTTTGCCTTACTACCATTTATATGATTTCATGATCTTGTTGAACACTTCATTCTAAATCAAGTTACCCCTGTGGTTTTGCTTTTGTTTTGCTTCACATTAGAAGATGAAGTTCCTCTGACTAGCTTAGGGTCACACGGTCTAGAAGTGTGGTACTAAGATGGAAAATGGTTTGCCTCCTTGTCCCTACAGCCCCAGGCTATCTAGCTGCGACTGCGGCAAAGACTGCTGTTTCCGAGGATACAGAGAAGGCTGTTCTGCAGATGCGGACGTCAGCGTCTGCCCACAGAGCCAATCATCCTCATGTTAACCCGATAGATTTCTCAAAGGCAATCTCCGTCTAATTGTGTGTTCTGTGTGCGCAGCCTTTTCTTTGGTGTGCGAATGTGAGTGTGTGTAATGATGTTATCTATATGCCGTCGGGGCACCTGCACATTTGCATATTGGGGAAGAACTGAATAAAACATGAGGTGCTTTATTCCAGTGGGATGCATCATCCTCAAAGGATATTTACAAATGTACTCAAGTCCCCCAGAATCAATCAGTCTCTGAATCAACAAAGGTTCTTTGATTCCCAGGGATGTGCCTTATACTAGGATAAACGCTTTCAGGAAACAACGGAGAAGGAAGAGAGCCCCCTCCACACCTGGGAAACATCCCCTTAGAGAAAATAACTGGATTTCCGGCCATCTTTGCCAGTGGCTCCAGAGGAACAATTTCACTGGGCATACCCCCACCCCCAAGGTGCTTCAGGTGGAGGGAAAGGAGGAAGAGAAATAGATGTTGAAATTGGTGATCCCCACAGGAGTCACCATTACAGGCACAGTGCCTCAGGAGGTCATATCCCTCCTCCTGTTGTATGAACACTGGTGAGCTAAGAGCACAGAGAGCAGTGATGCTTCTGTGAACCATGGGGCCTAATGCTGGGCCAGCCCTCCACTCCAGCCTCTGCAAGCTGCAGACAGGACAGGATTGAACTGAATGCTTCATTCTAATTCACAGGCCATTCAGTGAGCGAGCAGACTGTTTTATTAATTTCACAGATCAGGAGCAGAAGTTCAGCTTGTTTACCTGACTAGTCCAAGCTCACGAAGCTAAGGAGCTAAGAGTCCAGTACTCTCCCTCCTATTACCCAGCAATGGCTTCCTCCTGCACTTGGGCTGAGACCGAAACTGTTAAGATAATGACAAGCCTCCAAATCCTCTCCCAACTCCTTGATTTCTTTTTCTCACATGCAATGCTCCACACATTTCATTTTCCTCCTGCTCCCATCTTTACCAAGAGCAGGCTTTGTCCATTGGAGATACTCTGGAATGCATTCTTCTGGAATGCTCTGCCCCAGGCTTTTGCTCTATTGACCCCTTGTCATCATTCAGATTTTAATGCAGCTATTAGCATTCAGAGAGACCATTCTTACCCAGCAGAAATAGTCTCTACCTCTCCTATTCCCTGTGCTCTGTGACGCCGAGTTCTTTGCTTAGTCCTTGCTGTGTAATTACCTGATACATTTGTTTTTGTGTTCAGTCTCCCCCAGACAGGATGTAGGAGCTCCGTGAAAGCAGCAGCCTGCCTGTTGCCTTGTTTATTGCTGTTTATGCAGTTCCACAGACAGCATGCTGCAAGTATTTAACTAATATTTATTGAATGACTGTGTAAGAAACGCAAGGAATGCCGCCCCTGCCTTCTACTGTCTTCTGCATTCCTTTATTGCCACATTAGTTTTTGAAGATGACACCCAAGATTCCCCTCGCTTTCTTCTCTCATTAGACCAGGGGCTTCCTTTGCCCCAGGGAAGAGTAAAATTATTACAACACTAATGTAAAGAGAGAAAAATAACAGTAAGTTCTAATTTTTAAGTTTTTAAATCCATTTAAATTATGGCCTTTGGTTCATAAGGTCCAGGCCATATCAGAGATTAAGAGTTGGTGTCAGAGATTAAGTCCTTCAGGAATCTTGGCATAATGTGAAAGTCATAAGCAAGTGAATGAAGAACAAGAGGATTCCTCCATCCAAGTCTAGAGAAGAGGGATGATGGAGATCATGGTGGCAGAAGCAGGTGTGAGAATGGAAGCAAAAGGGAGCCCTGAAGATAGGGAGATACCACAACCTCATATGTAGAAAATAGAAATTTCTTTCATTGTGCTCTTAATTTGCACCTCAAGTATTGTTTAGTTCCACCTGACCTGATCTTAGAGGACAGTTGATTCGGAGTTCAGTTGCCACTGGTGTACATTCTGAAGAAGCTAGTAATTTCAGACTAGAGAAAAGTCAGCCTTACCTGTGCAGGTAAAAGTAGGCAGGTTGGAAGAGACATCCCAGTTTGATGTGGACTCATACTGACAAGAGAGAGGTGGGAGGTCTAGTTGGATCTGAAATCAACATCCATATTCCCAGAAGAGAGACAGAAGGCAGCATGTGGCATTTCCTAGGGCCCCATGAGAGGACTGAAAATAACTGAGAAATTGAAAGATGCCTAGAAACCTCAGGACACGGAGCTGTTTCTGAGATGAGAGCCAGGGACTAAGCCTCTCATGTGCCAGTAGAGAGACAGGGGACAGCAAGTACAGGGTGTAGCTTTCTCCCATCCTTAAAATTCCATGACTTTTCCAAATGTTAGAGAACCTCAGGATGAAATGAGGCAGGAGATGTAGTCATCATGGATGAGCTTATATTCAAAACGTGTCACTTTAATATCCTAAGAGTTATTAAAATATGCATATATTAGGGCTTTGCAGTCAGGTGGAAATAAATGGGTCTGGGTGTATTAAATTAAAAGTTCAGCATGGAAGTTTCCGTTTCACACATTAGTTAGTGACATGGACTTTTAATTCTTTACACACATTGGAGACACATTCAGAAACTTTGAAGGTCACATCTCTGAGGCCAGAAGCTAGCCTGGGTATTGCCTCAAAAAATGTACAGCCAGCCCACATGGTACCTCTCCTACCCCTAACTGGTCCTGGGGCTTCCAGGTAAGTGGACTTTACCACTTAAAACCCAGGTTCAGATAAGGAGCCAGGTAGATCAGACTTTCAGTCAGTGCCTTTTATATTTTTGCTTCCATGAAAGCTATCTTGAGAATTTATGCCATTAGTTGTATACACTGAGTTCTAGAGTTTGAGAAACTTCTGGAATAGGCTTTGACTTACCTATCCCATTTTATATGGGGAAAAAAATAGAGGCCTCTGTAGAGGTCACTTGTTGAAGTATGAGATAAAGTCCTATGAGGCAGCTATAGCTGTGTAACAAGCAACACCACCTAGATTTTCAGTACCTTAAACCTCAAGAACCTTTTGTTTGCTATAAAGTTAGTGCTGGGAGGCCAGTCTCTGCTGGTTTCCACTGGGTTCAACTCCAGAGCTATGTTTTACTTCACCTGTCTCTCAGGCTCTTGAATCAGCTACTACTAGGAGCATGTTCTTTCTGTAACAGAATACAGCCATTTTGAAAGTATTGTTGTCTGAGACTTCCACTAAGAACCGAAACAGTCACATTCATCCACATTCCATTGGCTTAACAAAATCATGGATTTATCCCAACTAGCAGTATGTTGGAAAACATCCTCAGCCCATTCTGTAGGAGAAAGTCTAAATCAAGTGGGCAAACTGGGGTATACAGATTTCTAATAAAGAAGAGGCATAAGAGAGAACAGTATGTCAGTTGACCTTTAGAGACCTTATTTAGATTTCCAACCGAATAACTCAATCATCTTTCACACATAAATGATTGATTAAAATAAAATAATAATAGTTCAGTAGCCAAGAATGTCATTCACCTGTCTATAAACCAAAATTCTTGGTAAAGTTTCTTTCAGTAAAAGGGGATTTATAGTTCCAACTTTATCAATTGTTTTTTAATTAAAAATGTATTGAGGTTCTTGAGAGTGGAGCACATAAACTAGCTATGCCAATGCTTGGCATAGGCAGCCCAGTGTGTGTATAAATTACACCCAGGGTGACTGAGTCTGGCTGGATGATAGAGCAGACTGAGTTACTTTGTCTCTGAGTCAGAATTACAGAAAGAGAATGCTTAAAATATTCAAAATATCCATCTCAGGCTCCTAAAAGAACAAATTTTCTTCCTCCCTGGGGCTTCTCCTTTAGTGGTTTCAGATACTGACTATATTTGCCATAAAATGGTTTGACTTTAATCACAAAGGCAATACCAGAAACTTGACCATGGTGCCTTTAGTGACTTGTACTTAGGCCCAAGTTAGGAACCTGGCTGCAATGTCTTCATTCTCTTGATGACTTGGATAAAGAGCAAAGATGACCATTAATTTGAGTCTTTGAAGGATGTATAGGTGGAGCCCAGTGATATCTATGTTCTTATCTTTTATCCATCAATTCACAGTCATCAGCATCAACAGGATAATCAGAGTGCCAGAAGCGAAAGATAGAACTGAGCATGAGGGTTTAGCTCTTGGTAGAAAGGAAGAGTAGGTGCCCAGGCAGAAAAACCGAATAATTATGCATTAAAAAACCAAAGACAATTTATGTCAATATTCTTTTGTTCTCATTTGTAAAATGTGATGAGGAGATGAGAGATGTTTGCCTCTTGCCTGGTACAGAACTGATCTGGTGAGTCTGTATACAAGCGGTGCATCATGGCAGAGTAGGAAAGGAGAAGCTGCCTTTCTGTCTCCTGTAGAAGAGTGTTAGAATCTGCCAGCCTTGAACAAAAGCAGGTGGAAAGGCCCTCTTTGATGTTAGAGAACATTCTGGGCACTAAGCCCTAGAGCAGATGAGCTCATGCAGTAGAAGGTATTCTATTCTGGAAGTCATTCATGGCTGTGTGACCCTAATAAAATTTCTTCTCCTATGCCCCTCTGTCTTTCTCTCTTGCTTCCCAATCTGAAATATCCAAAGCTTAAATCTGTCAAGCTCTAAGTTCTTTGCCCAAAGTAAGGGTCTCTGGACCCAAAAGTTTCATTGGTTACCTACCCATTTAGAGTGGTCCCATGTACAGCCTCACTCTGTGTTACATGGTATCCTGAAAGTACACCATTTGGACAGAGAGCCTTCAACTTTGAACCATAGTCCCATAGAAATATGATCTTGAGGGTATCACAATGTCGAAGTCCTTTTGCAGTTAGAGGATGTAGGCTTAAAAGTAAGAAACTAAAGATCACTGCTCAGACACACGGGAATCAGTACAATAGGAACTGTGTCACAACTGCCATACCTCTGTTCCATGCTCGATATCTTGATGATTGAGTATTTTACTACTTGTCATAACTGTATAAAGGGGCACAAATAGGTTCCTATATTAAAAAATGTAGACTTTACTGTCAGGTTCACCCATTTTCAACCATTGGCTCCAATACAACCTAGGAACATTCACTAGCTAAGCTCATCCATCCATCCATCCATCCATCCATCCATCCATCCATCCATCCATCTATAGGTCATGCCCTGAGTTATTCCTGTATTCAACACATGGCTCTCTTGGCACTGGAGCTACAGAGGTTAGTGGAAGCATAGGCACTGATTCTGAGTGAAAATTTCAGTGGAAGAACTGCAAGAATTCTCAGTTACATTACAATGAGCTTAGTGCCAAAGTCAAAACAGCACAGGGCATCATGGGATATCAAAGTTGTTTTTTTTTCTCTGTTTAAAAAAAACAAAACAAAATGTATACAATATCCTTTCTCTTCACATCCATGAAAATACTTTTTTTCTCTTTCTTCATTCTGACAGTAGCCACTCCAACAGGACAGATGGATTAGGACTATACCAATAATCTGGTGATTAATTCATGTAAGGCATTTCTAAATGTCTTTCAACCATTTGTATATCTTTTTTCAATAAATTCCTGTTCATATACTCTGCCCATTGTTTATGTGTGTTATTTTCCTTTAGCTAATAAGTTGTTTGTGTTCCTTATCTATATTGAATATTATTAGTCCCTTATTGGATAAGCGATTTTCAAATACTTCCTATTGTTCTGCAACATTCTCTATGGTCAGTCAATCTTTGTGCAGAGATGCCTTGCTGCCCTGGGATTCCTTTTATCTGTTTTCTGTGTAGAGGTGTCTCTATCCCCGGAATTCTTTCTGTCTTCTTTCTGTGTTTTTTCCTTTTCATTCTATCCACAATGTCTTCATTAAGATCAAGTACTGCAGAAATATTTTTGTGCACTTTATCCTACAGTTTTAGTTCTTATGTGTAAGGAATTTTTTATGAAGATTTTTTTATGATATCAATTTTAGCTTCATCATTGTGCATTGATACCCAATTTCTCCATAGTGTTTATTGAAGTAATGACCCCCTGTCCTTTCCTCATTTCTTGTTTTTGGCACCATTGTTAAAAATCAGGTGATTGAAATCATTGGTAAAAAGTATAGACTAAACATTTTGGATAATTACATGAAGATTTCTCAAAGACTAAAAATAGAACTGCCATGTATTCCAACAAGTTTATCTGGGTATATCTGTTAAGAAACTACATACATACACACACGTGTGTATGTGTGTGTGTATGTGTGTGTGTGTGTGTGTGTGTGTGTGAGTGTGTGTGTGTGTGTGTGTGTGTGTGTGTGTGTGTGTGTTAAAGAACTACCTATACTCTCATATTCACTCAGCACCATTCAGGTATCCATGGCATCAATGGGTAAAGAATAGAAAATATGGGATATATATTCACATGCACATATACATAACAGGATACAATAACATGATACAGCCCTTAAAAAGAAGGCAATTCTGTTATCTGTGACAACACTGACAGAATTGGAAGACAATGAACTAAGTGAAATAAGTCAAGCATACAAATACAAGACCCATAATATCTTCTTTGTATGTAGAATCTGAAAAAAAATTGAACTCATAGAAAACAAAAGGTAAGAAAGTGACTATTTGAATTGGCAAGAGAAGGAGGGGTGGGAAGAGGGAGCATACTGACAAAAAGCAGACCTGAGAACTGAGCTTGTCACCTGCTGCATGGTGACCACTGTCACAATTTCAGCTTCTGTGTCTCAAAACTGGACAAGTACAGGTTTTGATGTTCCTACTGAAAATATAATAAATTGGAGAGTTAATGAATATATTAATGAAAGTAATTATCTTTTCACAAGATCAAATCATTGTACCCATGAAAAGTAATAAGAAAAAACATAACAATGCCAATAAGAAAAATCAACTTGAGTATTTCCTTTATTATAACGTAATAAAGTAATGTTATAAATATATTTGAATTCTATTTTCCTAGTAATAATAGTAGGCCACATAGTTAGCCACACAGACATAACCAACTGGCACACTAGTCACAAGTCAATTGTAGTCACTCTCTGATTGTATAAGTACTGAGGATCTGAGTAGCCACACAGTTTACACAGTTCCTGATGGAGGAACTGGGATTGCAAACCAGTCCTGTGAGGTTCTGATGCTATACATAGTCTTCACAGTGTCACATGATGCTTTCTTCTCTATAAATGGGCTCACATTTTTCTTGTAGAGCATATATGTCACAACCCAGGCTATTTGTCCTGAAATGAAATAATAAAAACATGAGGATGCTCACTCCCCCGTGAATTGCCTCCTTGTCCCTAGGAGTTGCTCCTGTTCCTAGTGAGGGAAGTCTTTAGTGAAAAAAGCTTTGCAGGCAGGGCTGCCCCTCTAGGAAGCCCAATTCACATGCACCACTTATCTGTGGTTTGAAAGACATGGCTTTCCATGGCACTGTGTCTGGAACACTGGATATTCTTGAGCTAGCAGGCTTTGCTCCTTTTCTGATGCATCTAAATGAGAAGAATATGTAGAGAAAGCCAAGCACACAGTATAACTCAGGACTAGCAACGCAGCAGCCCACCTCTGCTGCTGGTAAGCTGCATTCCTAATGATTTTCTTCAAATAATGCAAACACTATTTTTTTCTGAGAAAATGAAATATGAGAGCTCCATGTTCCACAGATGATGGGGAAGACTCATAAAATATTTTAATCTTTCCTTGTCAGAAATGCGGACAGCCTTGTCCTCATTTTCTTTATGCCCTGGACTTCTAATTGAGGGAGCTGGCATCAATTATGCATGTGAGTACTGCTGGGGAGGGAGCAAAAATAAATATTTGGGGGTGTCGTTAGCCAGACATCACTTCATCTTTGTGTCACCGTAATTCCCCATATCGTACAGCTTTAGATTGGAACATATGGCACTAAGGTAGGTAATGAGAACAACAATTTTCGGAAACAACATTATAACTTTTCCCTCTTTATGGTCACATTTAGTTACAGTACATGCTGCCATTTAGGCACAGAGCTTTATGAAAGCAAATCTCCAAAAAAAGGGAATTCAGAGCAGAAACCTTGGACAGTCAATGGCCTGGGGCTAGAGCAACCCGGCAGGCGAGAATTTGGTGGTGTGGATCAGTTGGTTTTATTTCTATAATAATCCCATCTTCACAGGGGCCTGGAAGAGCAGGCTTTCATCAATTGTTCAGTTTGGTTTGTGAGTTACCGGCGGCTTTCCCTGCCTTCTCAGAGGCCACACTGAAGATGGCCATGGTTGAGACGGACTGAGGTCATGGTGCAATGTCCAAGAGTAATCACTCAAGTGCATTTGACATGTCTTCTTGGGAGTACATATGGGATATCCATTCCCCTTTACTACCCACAGAGAGTCTCAGGCAGAGGTTGCTAATGGAATAGGTGAGTTTAACAGTGATGCCAGTTCACCTTAGTTACCTCTGTGGAGGAATCTGAAACTATTAACATAGAATCCACAACAGAAGCCACCCTGCTCTGTTCCTATCACTACAGTGGGACAGTCAACCAGCAACTGAGCAACGAAAGTCTCGCTTGCCCCATGCTGTCAATACAAATACAGATTTTATTTTCATACAAATCCATGTGCTCTGCAATGCATCCTGGGAAATCATGCTAGCTAGTCAAGAAAGCTTGGTTTTGAAAGAAAAACAATGGGAGTTGGGCAAAAATTAAGCAAACAAATAACAAAGTGAAAAGGTGCAGCAGAGTGACAAGAAAAGGAAGGGAAATGTAACAGCTGTTTTAGGTGGGTGACATATAACCTCAGTCTGCACAAGCCTTATAGGATAGGGGTAATGCAAACAAGCACATGTGGACAAGTTGGTGATTAGCCTACATAGAAGCACGGGAAAGTTGGCAATGAGAATTCTCTAGAATGGGCTGGAAGAATATTTCCTGGGATAGAAACCGTCAGTGCACATTGCAGACAGGCCAAGACACGAAGACAACATTTCAGTGTACAGAGGGAGAGACAGGCAGATAGGTATGCCATTGTAGGGAACAGCATGGGTGATGCCCAGAAGGAGTAAAGAGTCTCAGATGTCCAGGGAGCAGCAGCCCCACAGTACCCATGGAGATTTTTAGAGATGAGTGGTGTGCAAGTTGAAGTTTCTCAGGATTATGAAGGAAAATACTAGCATTTAAATCCAAGAACATATAGAGAAATGTACAAAGTATGCAATTATTGTCAATGGAGCATTTGATCAGAGAAGTTTAACACTCTCAGCTTCTCATTTTAGATAGCGTTCTTACAGATGACAATGGATAGTTCAGTGTTATGGAGAGGCTAAGAAGATAAGGTGTTCAATGTGCACACCCAATCTAGTTGCTCAGAATCCCATTATAAATGCTACCTGCCAGTCACTATCATCTGAAAGCATTATAGCTAAATAAATCCCATTTACCCTTCCTTGAAAATTTCAAGTCTCACAAAGACAGAAACTAGCTCTATCTTTTTTTTTATGTTTTTTTTTTTTAAATAATCATCTCTACCCAGTGCTACTACAGTAACTAGCACTTAGAAGAGATGTGATCAGTATTTGTAGACTTAGTAACTATGGAATGGAAGATTTGGAAACTGGAGAGATGGATCAATGGTTTGGAGCACTAACTACTCTTTCATAGGACCTGAGCTTAGTTCTAAGTACTCACACAGTGGCTCACACTGGTCTATGTAAGCATTAAATGAGATGGAATTTGTGTCTCATTTAAAAACAAATATTTTTAGCTGCAGCCATACAGCACTAAGAAGAGAAGCAGAAGTTCTTTTCCAATGAATAGATCCAGGAAATCCATTACCACAGGAAGCATAGTGCTGAGTGCCGAGTGCCCTGTGCAGAGGCAGAAACCAAAGGAACCAACACAAAGCAACGTGAGGTGTTAGAAGAGGTGAGTGAGGTCAAACAGAGCATGGTATTCTTTTTCTAAAAGTGCTTAGTGTGAATGGAACCAAGCAATGGACAAATGGTCTGGAAGATAAGTTAATATTCTAGCAGGGTGGACAACAAAAGGCAAAATGGGGGAAGAGAGAGTTCCATTCTTGAAACCCGCTCTTCCTGGAAAGCTGCTGGCACTCAGCTGCTTCTCCCTCCACATGTGTCAGGGAACAATTCACACCCTCTGCATTTCTGTCTTCCCCAACACCACAGCCCCAAATCTGCAGAAAGCAGAGTTTCTTGAGATATAGCAGATCCAAGATCCAACTTAGAAACTCAGGCCTTCCTTCTCTGCCCTCCCACATCTTCCCTGGTGAATAGAGTACAAGAGACTTCTCACTCACAGTCCATTGTTTGAAAGGTTGTGTCATACATGTTATTGATCCTGCCTCCTACTCCAAAACAGAATCTAGATGTTGAAGCACTCCTTTAATCAAAAGTAAATTATGTACAGGCCATGCAGGTCAATTCAGCCAGCCTCGAAAAAAAAAAGGCAATCCATCATTTACTCCTAAATGTCAGTGGAATCTGGGGGTCGATACAGGCACCAATGTGGATTATGTTTATTATTTTTCTGTAAATATCAATGCTGAGAAATTGTTGGGGGGCACATAGATACCCTGGAAAATCAGAATATCACCTGGGTTTGTGTTTGGATGGTAGAATCAGAAAATAACTGGGGTACATGGTAGGATGGTGGAATTCAAAATTAATCCGGGTATGTGGAAGGATAGTGAGAGCTGATCCTAACCAGGATACATGGTTAAGTGGCCAAGGCTGTCTGTCTTATTTACTGTTCTATTGCCTTGAGGAAACACCATGACCAAAGGTAACTTATAAAGAAAGATATTTAATCGGGGGGGGGGGGGTATGTACAATTTCAGAAGGTAAGTTCATGATCATGGTAGGAAACATGGATAGAGGCTAGAGAAGTAGCTAAGATCACATCTGTTCCAAAAGTTCAGGGAGAGACAGGGTGAAGTGAAGAAGCATTGGCATGAGCTTTTGAAACCTCAAAGCTGACATCTATTAACACACCTACTCCATCAAGCCACACCTCTTAATCTTTCCCAAATAGTTCTACTAGCTGGAGACCAAGTATTCAAACACATGAGCCTATGGGGGGCATTCTCATTCAAACTACCATGCTGTCCTTCAGAAGTCCAGTATATCTATTTAGATATGCAATACAAGAATTACTGATTGAGGGCAGAGAAGTAAATCGTAAGGCCCAAGGCACATGGGTAGATAGCCAAGATTTATGGGTAGATGATGACCATGGTGCACTGAGTCTAGGCTAGCTTTGGCCATAGTCACAACTGACCCCCAAATCTCTGAGGCTTAAAGAGAGATGCTATATTTGTAGTTGTTTAGGTTGAGTGTTTGTGTGTGTGTGTGTGTGTGTGTGTGTGTGTGTGTGTGTGTGTGTTGGGAGAGTTAGGTTGTGAAAAAAATTCACTATGTAGCTCACATTGATCTTAAACTTGTGATCCTGCCTCAACTGGGATTACTAAGGCATACACATGCCTGGGTAACCTAGCTAACGCAGATTTTGCTTCCTTTCATGCTTTTTATCCAATCTGTATCAAGGAGTCGGATGTTTTGTCAGTCATGTGCTTGCTTTTCCTCTTAAACAGGTGATGCTTCACTCAAGCTAGCCAAACAGTGGTGATCTTAAAGTGGTGAGGAGAAGGAAACCATACACAGTTATCAAACACCACTCCTAATTCTCACAGAGCCCCAGGTTTTGGGGTGAATTAAAAAGAGCATGTAAAGCATGGTGACAGACACACGGCAGAAAGTCACTCAACAATATCTGCTGGCATCTTCTCATCCCTTTGCCAACTCTGAAGAGTGGATTTGATCTGAGAGAAGATATGGTGTCACTGTTGGTCAGATGTAGGAGGGTGACTATATACTGAGTGAGCTTTTAAGATTAGTGTCAGATGTTATAAGTTGAGAGAAGTGAAAACACCCTCCTGGAGGTTGTGAAAATACTTTCTTCAAGTGGCTATAAAGACAGTATATGTCTACAGACTCTCATGGGATTTTGCAGTTCTGGATAAAAGAGAAATCCTCTGGGCAGTGAAACAGGTGAATCCAAGCCACCTACTGTAAAAAATCTCTAGGTAAAGCTATGGCTACCTAAAATTGAATATACAGAGTCACTGCTGCCTCCTTCCCCAGAAATCTCTTCCTTTTCTTTGCACCTTCATCAACACAAGCAAATTTGTGGGGTTTCTCTTCTGGATGGGGTAACATGAGATCCCACACTGGGGCCATTACTTACAGGATCAGAAACCTTGCCTTATCATTTGTAAAACAGACACACTAAAATACAGCACCTATTAGGTCTCTGTTCAAACCAAGCTTTCAGCTTTCTGAAGAAATCTAGCCATGAACAACAATTACTCCCCTATGTACATGCTAATCAGAGGATCTTAGAATTTTTAAACCTATTTGTACATTTTTGGGTTTTATAGAGTTAATTCTACAAAAGGCTAGCATAGAAAGGGAAAAATAAAAATAGAATGCATGTGAATTTTGGGAATTATTTTCATATATTTGAAATAGTTAAAAGAGGTGAACTCAACTCAGATTTTGCATTTTGACATCTGGGAAATTCTCTTAAGTCCCTCAGAGGACTCTCCTCCATCTTGGTGAGAAGGAACTAAGGGACAGGTACAAGTTTGCTTGACAGCAATGGTGACCATTCACACCGAGCTCTATATCATGAGCAGGGTCCCCATCACTGAGAAGAGTAGATAACCCAAATTTGTGTTCCATGAAAGTCTATAAAACAAACACAAGCCTAGTAGAGGGAAAATGATCCCACTCTAGAATCCATTCATAGCCACTTCCAACCTTACTCTTCTCTAAGTAACTTTCCTTATGTGTGTCTCCATATTTCTCTCTCTTTTGTCAGTAATCATAGATAAAACACTAATGCAGACATAACCCTAGTACAGGAACTCCCTGAGGCTGTAATAATCTCTTTCCCACCTAGTGTCCAGTCTTAGAGGTCAAGTCCCTACAGGGAACTTCTCCACAGTTACACAAGAAGTCTTCTCAACTCTGTAGGTTTGAGCCAGGACTTGGGGGGACTCTTTTACCTGCCCCTTTTTGTTAATAAAAGTAATAATTTATAAAAAGGTCACAAAAAGTATATAGTCCCACTTTTAGTTCCCAAAAGAAATTACATGATGCTTCCAGAGAGTCTGGCTTTAGGGAAGTTTTAGAAACAGGCACTGCTCACTGCAGTTCAGAGAATATGATAAGTTATATCTATTATTTTAGTTTCGATTTCTTATTTCTGACTTGGATGAAAATGATAGTAACTCTTTCCAAGACCTCTTTAACACAAAGCTTATGGTTAGAACCAAGCTCATTAAACAAATCTTTGTCCAGTGCTATTCATATTACCACCCCACATATTTTCAGTTTCTGAAAAACTTAACAAAGAAGATGGAAAATCTATTCTTATTTCACTTTCCTCTTGCTAATTAAGAGGTATTGTTCATTGTTATCATTATTTTTAATAGAATACTAGATAGGACTGGAGAGATGACTCAGAGTTCTTGCTCCTTTTGCAGAGAGTCTGTGTTCATTTCCACATTTGGTGGCTCATACTGCCTGTAATTCTGGCCAAAAGGGCATCCAGTGACTGTCTCCATGAGCATCTCTATGTATGTGTCTATACATATACATATACATATACATATATACATATACATCATATGCACATAAATATATATCTAACACACATTTACATAACTAAAAATAAATCTTAAAAGTATGATATGCTAAACACAAGTGTTCCAGGAGTTTATCTAGATCATTTCCTCCCACTAATCAATGTTAGAAAAGTGGCAGTTATATTTACTGAGTTAAAACCAAATACAGAACCTTAAGTTAGAACAGAAAATATGAGGTCGAACAGACTTGGCTTCCACCTTGAAATTCTAGAATGATAGGGCTTTTAGATATAAGACACATGCATATGTTAGGCACAGCATACCCTCCTTGCTGTTCTCAGTGCTTCTCTTAGGTCACAGATGGACTTTCATCACAGTTGTTCTCTGTGCAAAAAAATGCCACCTTTGGGTTCATCTGAGAGTGCAGGAGGTACAACTGAAGATCAGTGGAATAGAACAAATAAATGGACTGACTGGAAGGTCCTTGCAAAAGCCCTCACAGGTAGTTGTCATGCTGTGTATCTCATGACTCCATGTACCTCTGTGATGCAGATCCTATGAGCATAGAGGATGTGACTTCCCAAGATGCCATAGTTGATACGTGAATCTCCCTGCTAGACTTCCTCCCAGACTGAGGGTAGCTCCTTACATGGCTGGCTGGAGCACTGCTGGAGCACGACTGAAGCATGGCTGGAGCACGGCTGGAGCAGTGCTTGAGCACGGCTGGAGCATGGCTGGAGCACGGCTGGAATGCTAAAGAGGTTATTGGCTGAGAAATTAGACATCTACACTGTTGTGTAATAATTGGTGGCAGACATTTTTTCTCACGCTGCTCTCCTTTTGAGGAATTCAGATAAGCAAGTTAGTTGCCTTTTTTCCAGATTCCTCATGGGGTTCCACTGCATCTCTGAGCCCTGCAATGGAATGAAGTAAATGTCAGTGTACCAAGATAAGCAAGAAAGGGTGGTGCCCCTCGTTTTTATGTGTATTTCTTCAAGTCCAGAGTACTTTTGATCCTTGAATAGGGCTTCTGTCCCTGTGGAGGAGATGGGACTCCAGGTTTCTTCCACATTGACTACATGTCCTTTGAGAAGCTTCCTCGGTAAGTATCCAGATGTTCTGTGGCAGCAGCAGTTTTTCAAGGGACGTGCCATCTAGCGGCCGCCATTGTGAAGTGCAGCCTGCTGCTCAGCTGGCCCGTTGCTAAGGGCAGCAGCTGCAGCAGTTCATCTCCCTGTCTGAGGCAGAGAATCATGGGATGTTTACACTGAGAGCGACCTCCAGAGATTTCCTGTCAAGACATCTGCCTCTAACCAGCACGAACAATATGTCTTATGCTTATAGTGTTGTAAAAAGCAGTTACAAATAGTACCACATTTTAATTCTCACACCAGCCCCATGAAAGTTGATGTAATCATTATTTCTGTTTTAAAGACGAAGCTACGATCACTCATAACTTAAGTTTCTTGAGCACAAATCACAATATCTCCCCTTCAAGTCAACCATTTGCTGACCTCAGGAAAATATGTGGGCATTTAGAGATTTAAAAGAGACTTATCTAGTTCACCCTACATCTGAGTTTTTGCTGGAAAATCAGGCCAGTGTTTGGAGCTGAATTTACATAAATAGCTTTGAGTTATGAGCAGGTTTATTCTACCTGAAAATTTATCTCCAAATTTCTCTGTCAATGGACAAATCAAAGGGTCTGGGTGAAAGGCTCAGAAAGAATTGCCATGAGCCAACTATTGAGATGATGGGCTGAGTCCAACAGCTGGGTTGGTTGGCATCTGGGAATACAGGAGAGGAGAGGGTATCAGAACAGGACTTGTAAGAAGAAATTAAGCCAGATATAATGGTGATGTGAAGTCACTGGGCACATCTAAAGATCCTGCTCTAAATATTCAGCAGTCTTTGGGGAAGGAAATGAATTAGCCAATAGGGCCATCAGACAGCCGAATGAAAAGAGTGTTTGAAAATAGGGGAGGAGAGATCCATCAGTTACTTACTCAGCAACCATTAGAGACTCTAGTTTCTCACAGAGGTTGAAAGCTCTGTGTCTGAATCCTCTGACCTACTCTTGTGAGCATATATTTAAGCATGTTTGTGTGTGTGCATGGGGAGGGTGCATGATCCACATGTATATGCATATGTGTGGAGGCCAACATCAACACCCTGTGTCTTTAAAGCTCAGGGGCTGTTCACCTTGTATTTTGATAAAAGGTTTTTCACAGAATCTGGAGCTCATTGATTTGGCTAGCCTGGTTGCCTAGCAAGTATCAGGGATGTCCTTGTCTTTGCCAACCCAGCCCTAGGATTAAAGCCTGCACAGTCAGGGTTAGGTCTCAGTGTTTACTGATCAAGCCACCCCCCAATCCTGTTACACACTCTTGGCCTTGCCCAACCTACCTATCATCTACTTCATTTCATCCTCTCAGGTGGATGCAGGAGGTCAGTGCTCTCAGCAACCTGTGCCATCCCAGGGTAATCTTAGGCTGAGGTGCAATCCTGTGGGCTTGGGTTTAGAAAGGGAGGGGTTGCCAATGGAGGCCTCAACTTGTAGGCTGCAATAGCAATTGGGGATGTTTGTTTTTCAGATATTTGCTTGATAAATAAAAAATTATGTATTTATAAAGGAAAAAGCTATAGCCATATTTTTGGGGCTGTAAAAAATGGTTTCTTGGATTGAAGACAGACAAGAAATAGGAGTCTTATTTTTTCTTTTTTCTTTATTTTATTTTATTTTTTATTAGATATTTTCTTCATTTACATTTCAAGTGCTATCCCATAAGTCCCCTATACCCTCACCCCCACCCTGCTCCCCTACCCACCCACTCCCACTACTTGGCCCTGGCCTTCCCCTGTACTGGGGCCTATAAACATTGCTAGACCAAGGGACCTTTCTTCCCAATAATGGCCAACTAGGCCATCTTCTAATACATATGCAGCTAGAGACATGAGCGCTGGGGGTTCTGATTAGTTCATATTGTTGTTCCATCTATAGGGTTGCAGACCCCTACAGCTCTTGGGTATTGTCTCTAGCTTCTATATGGGGGACCTTGTGTTCCACCCTATAGATGACTGTGAGCATCCACTTCTGTATTTGTCAGGGACTGTCAAAGCCTCACAGGAGACAGCTATATCAGGGTAATAGGAGTCTTTCTACACAGACATCCTCTCTACTGAGTTCTCTGAAATCATATTCAGAGCTTTTATACATGAAGGTTAGAAAAAGACTTTCCTTCCTCCAATATAGGCTGCCTCTGGTGCCAGATGAGTCCTAAATAGGAAGTCAAGTGGGATGTAAACTCTGTGGTACTGCCTCTAAGAATTGGGGGTTCACAATCACAAAAGAAGTCACTAGATATGCACTCACTGATAAGTGGATATTAGCACAGAATCTTAGAATACCCAAGATACAATTTGCAAAACAAGAAAATCAAGAAGGAAGACCAGTGTGTGGATACTTCATTCCTCCTTAGAATAGGGAACAAAATACCCATGAAAGGAGTTACAGAGACAAAGTTTGGAGCTAAGACGAAAGGATGGACACTCCAGAGACTACCCCACCTGGGGATCTATCCCATAATCAGTCACCAAACCCAGACACTATTGCATATGCCAGCAAGAGTTTGCTGAAGGGACCCTGATATAACTGTCTCATATGAGACTATGCCAGTGCCTGGCAAATACAGAAGTTGTTGCTCACATCTATAGGATGGAACACAGGGCCCCCAATGGAGAATCTAGAGAAAGTACCCCAGGACCTGAAGGGTATGCAACCCTATAAGAGGAACAACAATACCCCCCCAGAGCTCATGACTTTAGCTGCATATGTAGCAGAAGATGGCCTAATCGGCCATCATTGGGAAGAGAGGCCCATTGGTATTGCAAACTTTATATGCCCCAGTACAGGGGATTGCCAGGGCCAAGAAGTGGGAGTGAGTGGGCAGGGGAGCAGGGCAGCGGGGGGGGGGGGGTATAGGGAACTACTTTTGGGATAGAATTTGAAATGTAAATCAAGAAAATATCTAAGGGACGAACTGAGCAGGTCACATGTGCTGTATCTCCTCAGGCTCACACCTGTGCCTCAGCCTGCTCATTACCCAAGGAAGACAATGGAGGGAGAACCATTCCTGGGTTTATTCCTACCCCAGATCCCTGTCAGGCAATATGCTGAGGTCTTTCCTCGTGAATGAATTCCAGTCTGTTTCAGTTCACAAAGATACCCCCTTTTCTACTCAGAATTTAGGGAGTCTGGTAACCTCCACTATGGGGGAACAAACTGTTCCCTAGTATGTTCTTGAGGGAAATAAAAAGCCAGAAGATTTTCGTCTCATGCTGGTCTTCCTCCTCTTGATCTTCAACACTCAGAGGAATCAGGGAGCTCCTCCCCCTGTCAATCTTCACACAGAACTTGGAGAAGATGCATTCAGAGCCAAGATGTGTTGGTGCTGGACCTCAGATCTGGAGACCCCACACTCATGCATGCTAGTCGTAGAAGCATGTATGCCTCTTTGAGCATGGGCAGCAAGATCTCATATTCATTCACAAACCTTTTTAAAGGGTTGGCTATGAACCAGATATTCTGGGTAAATATTTCTGTGCTTGGGGGACTTTCATGGTAGTTCCCGAAAGCTGTCCTTATAAAACTTGCAAGACCCCCCCAAGCATGCTGGCGTTTGAACTTGCTATTTTTACAGAGACAAATGTGTTTATCTTTCTCCCCATATTACAAAGCACTTCTCTTCAGCTTTAAATCAAACATCTGGCCCACCCTGTTCATAATGCCTTTCCTGATGTTCTCTGCCAAATATTCATGCCAACATATCGACTTTATTTCCAATGCTGCCAGCTTGGTGTTGTGGGAAGAAAATAAATCTAATATGAACCTGTGCACAAATTCATTCTCCACTACTCACTAGATTATTAACCTTGCTTAAGGCCTTTTATTCCAGTTTCCTCACAAGATAAAAGGAATAATGAGGCCATGATGAGAAGACCACAAGCCCCTACTTACGGGGGGGGGGGTGCTGTGTCTTTGGCTGTGTGCCTTTATGCAAATGAGACATAGAGATCCTATGAGCTGGGCAGCAATGGTCCAGAGAAAAATCTCTCTGAAGTCTGGAGTTGTAAGAATAATGAAGTCAAAGGAGGAGGAAGAGTAGAATGGGGGATGGGAAGCAAGGTAAAAGGAGGAAGGACTGGGAGCAGAGGACAGGGGGGGGGAGAAGCTGCAGTTGGGATGTAAAATTAATTAATTATTAATAAAACACCACCAACAACAACAGCAAAAGAATATAGTCTCTGCTCAGCTGTAAACTATGTTGTCTGTTCTGGATGGGAAGATGGGCACATGAGGCAGACAAGGGAAAACAGGGAAAAAAAAAACCAAAAAAACAAAAGAAAACAAAACAAAACAACAAAAAACCAGTTTGATATGGAGGCCTGTAAGTTTAGATTTAGTACAGAAGCAGAAATTCCCATGCCAGCCAGAACTTTCTTAGCAGCCCTGAGAAGTGGAGGCCTGAGAGAAAACTTGTGTGACCATTTAATTCAGTACACTGCCCGGAGTCAGGGTGACTCTGGAGACAGCTGATAGCTCCTGAGTATCTGCCAGTAAAAATTTAGCATCAGCTTGGGAGTCTTTAATGCAAAGGGTCAAGAAAGGACTAGAAGCTTGTGTTGACTTCCTCCTTTCCTCAATGGAAATCACATGGTAGGAGAACTGCAGCCCGTCCCTGAGAAGACTCTAGTCAGAGTCTAAGTTCCTGGAGGCTATCTTCTTACATACAGGGTCTGAGCACAGAGTTCTTTCCAGGAAACTGCCACACAAAACAGCTTCTGGCTCCTAACAAAGCTGCCCTGTTGGAATGGAAGACTGGGTGCAGACATCTCTTCCACCAAGGAAAGAAAAATGATATGGGAACAGCTTGGATGGGACGATATTTCAGGCATGGCTAGCTGTTAAAAATGAGCTAATTCAGAAGAGGCACATTTAAATAAATATAATGCAAAGGCACAATGGCACAAGATAATAGTTCTGAACGGGGAATTCTAATGACTTCAAGTGCGTCTCACAGGCCAATTAATACACATGGCCAGGCTGCAGCAGTGCTAGGCAGAGGGAGGGGAGAAGCAGATCGCAGCAGAAAGGGGGAGGGGGAACTGGAGCAGCTGACAGAAATAGGATTTGATTTTCTTTGCAGAAAGGAGTAATGCTTACAAATATAATAAAAGAGAAAAATAAGTGTGTCAGGTTTTTATAATTCAACTTGTAAAATTCAGAATGATTAGTTTTTGAAGAGGGCAATTAGTCCTCTTTTGCATATTCATGAGGATTTAATGAAATGGGGTTGAGTTTTCACCATTCTTTTCTGGTTACCTCCTTTTACTACTCCCCCCACCACCACACAAACTAAAAACATATCTGATACCCATCAAAGGACCTCTTTCCACTCAATTCATGAAACAGTTTTTCTGCTGATTGCTACCAAGAGATACCCAGGGTTCTCTTTTAAAAATTACTTATTAATAAAGACACCACGGCAATAATTTAGGTATGTGAGGTATGTGGATCTGCAGGACTTTTTGGTGGCAGAAAAGTAGGAGATTACTAAGGGCAAGAGGCTGACCCCTCACCTAGACAGAGAGTCAGATGGTTGAAGACAGAGAAGACAGAAGATAGAGAAAAAAGTCAAGAGAAAGAAGGAGGACAAGAGGAAAGAGAAATGGAATGGAAGGAAACAAAAGGAGCAGGGGGAGGGAGAAAGAAGATGAGGAGGGTGTAGAGGGAGAAGAGAGAGAAGAAAAAGAGAGGAAGAGAGAAAGGCAAAGGGAGGGAAGGAGGAGCTCAAGAAGGGAGGGAGGGACTGAGAAGAAAGGAGAGAAAGAAAGGAGAAAAACAGAGCACTAGGAGGCCACAGTCCAGTTTGGCTAAAGTCCGGAGATAGTGTTAAGTCTACCAGCAGATACATTTTTCTCTTTTTGTGCATATGCTTTGCAACTGTTTCCAAGAGCAAGCTGATCTAGGAGCCTATGAACAAAGCACTACTAAAGCAACACAGCCAAAAGCCACCTCAGGACAGAGAGACCCTAGTGGCTCATCTAGCTGGCTGCCTTCTCCTCAGCACATTGATTTCTGTTCTAACTAGGTGTTTGTTTGTTTTAATGCCATTGCTTTCTTCTACCAAGAAACTCTTTGGTCAGTTCTAGGCTTCAAGCCCTGGCATTCTCCCTCTGTCTTGGGCCAACTTAAAGTTTCAGGGCTTCCAGACTCTGCCTTTACTTTGGTCCTCCCATTGTGAAAATGTTCTGTTTTAAAGTGTGTTCCCTGTTTTCTCCCATTTCTATGCCCACACAACAGATCTGGAAGGCCTGGGAGAAGTGACAGCATTAGCAGCTCCAGCATACTGACATGTGGACTACTTTTTATCTGCACTAGAATTTGTCCATGAAAAACTCAAGGCTTAAACACAGAAGTTTTTGTAACGAAAGGCAGTGGACACAGATACATATGACCGTTCAAGGTTCCGAGAATAGGGGAGGTTGAATGTTCTGTTATAAATGTGGCATTTATACCAACCCCTCTCAGGTCTGGGAAACAATGCAGAAGGACAGGGAAAGAATGTAAGAGTCAAAAGACAGGAGGATGTGGGGTCATCTTCCAGACATGTTATAATCATTGAATTAAGAAAACAATTAAACTGTGTTTGCCTTTCCAAAGTCTGCACAGAGTGGGTCAGTCAACAGCCAAGCATGGATGAGAGTCTCAAGGGGACCAGGCTTCCTACTGAACTAGCGGCCACTCTCAGAGGAATCACAGCTAGTGGTTTAATAATCACTGTTGAGCCTGCCCAATTCCATGGTCACAGAGATGTCCTGTTTTGTTTCAAAACAAAACAAAACAAAACACACACACACACACACACACACACACATATTCATATGTACAAATACAGAATAAGAACTTATAGAGATAGGTAAAGGGAGTGGGGTGCTGAGAATAATCAGAATGCATTGTGTACATGTAGGAAAATGTCAAAAAACAAACTTAGTCATAAAAGATCCTTAAGACCAATCAATAAATTCATTGCTCTAGGTCACAATTCCAGTCAGAGGTAGAACTGACATCTGTCCATTCTCACACTCCCCTAGCCTTGGCTTCCCACTGTCTAGATTTTGTGTACTATTACAGTAGAGGTTTCTACTCTTTGAAAGAAGAAAATGTTTTTTATTTCCCCTGATTCTGGGAAAGAGAAGGAAAATTGGACCAAGGCAACAGAATGCAATATGAGAATGTTTATTACCCCTAATGGTCCTTCCATTAGGGACAATGCCATTAAGCATGACACTCTGCTCCTTTCTCTGTGCCTTCTCTTTGGCTTCTAACAGACCACCACAATTTGCTTATGCTAGGCAATGCTCTATCTGAGTTTCTTCCCCAGTCCTGTATTTAAATCTGCTGTTCAGCCTTAGGAAGCCTATATTATACTTTCCAATTCCATTAACAACAACAAAGTTAGCATTTTGGACTTGATTTACTTTCATTGCTTTAAAAATTAAATGCAAACAAACAAAAAGTGCCATCCATTGGAAACCATCAACTTTCACTGTTAATCTGCTGAGGGCCTCCTGGGACTAAGCCAGGGTGTTGAGATTTGTACCTTGGGATAGCTTCCCAACAGGTAAGGGAGGGTGGGTGTCTGTGTAAGTGTGTGAGCATGCTAGCTAGCCTTGGAATTGTTAAAACACTTACAGGAATGAACTGAGATCTAAATGTAGAATCTTTTAAAACTCAATTTGGGGTCTAGGCCAGTGAGAGTATGAGCCTTAGACTTGCCAATGTGTGTGTGTGTGTGTGTGTGTGTGTGTGTGTGTGTGTGTATGTGTGTGTGTGTGTGTTCAAAGGGCTATGCCTATAACAGACCTTTGTGTGTGTGTGTGTTCAAAGGGCTATGCCTATAACATACCTTTGTGTGTGTGTGTGTGTGTGTGTGTGTGTGTGTGTGTTCAAAGGGCTATGCCTATAACAGACTTTTGTGTGTGTGTGTGTGTGTGTGTGTGTGTGTGTGTGTTCAAAGGGCTATGCCTATAACAGACCTTTGATATCAGCCACTGTCTTGAGAATCATAGTGAAGAGCATCTGCACTGAAGTAAGATGAAAATCAGCTGCTAGAATTCCTCCCTAAATGGTATAGACTATTTTACCCATATTTTCATTCTATAAGGTAAGATCTTTCAGACACACTGAAAACTGATAAATTCAGTTGAAATCAGGAAGAAGAAATTCCTTTGACCTATAATTTCCTGCTAAAAGTTCCACCTTCAGGTGCCTAGAATAAGGAGGGTGGGCCTTGGAACTTTGTCTTTTCCCTGCTCCCTGAGCACCCTGCCCAGTGTCTGGGACAGTTCTTTTCCTCTTGCCACCCCTGCATACTTGCCCTGGAACAGAGTGTTGGCTCCTTTCTCTGCCTGCAGAGAATTCACACTCTCCAAAGGTAGCTGCATGCTGTCCTTGTGAGGAAATAGGACTTCACAGTGCATGACCGTCTAATTCATAAATAAATATTACACATGTTCCCAGGCGGCCCATTAGCCAGTTAGAGCAATCAGCATCTCTACCAATTAAAATCCTTTCCAAGACTCAGGTCTGTTGGCTCTAGGAAACGAGAAGCCTAATAGCCAGCAGATATACCTGAGTGCAAAGAGCACCACTCTGCTCCAGAAGAGAGAGATTGCTGGCTGTAGGCAGAAGGGTAAAGATGCAGGGTGTGTCTGTGAGGTTAATATCCAGAATGAAAGGATCAGGGAGAAGGTGCTTTTACTCACCCTATCTGCAGCGAAACATGCTTGTAGTAAGTACACCCAGAGTCAAGAAGAGCTTTTTCTTCTGTCTTGGTTTTATGATTTTTTTATTTTTTATTTTTTAATATTTGGTAGATTCCATGAAAGAAGTGCCCTGTCTTGAGTTTTCTATTTTCATGGCCCAGCATACTGCCTGTTAGGTATACAGTTGGTAGCAATTTACAGTGAAAAAGTACTTTAGCTAGGTGCGATTGCATACATCTGTCTTTCCGGTGGCTGAAACAGAATGACTGTGAGTTTGAGGCCAGATCAATCTGCATAGGTCACACTGGGCCACAAATGGAGCCATTGTTTTAAAACAAAACAAAATTTAAAAAGTGATAATCATCGTCATAAATAAGTTACAAAAGTCAGTTATTATTTCCATGGTCTGAATGTGACAGATTTTACATGTATGGGTGCCTAAGAGAATCCCAATCATGAATTTTAATTTGGACTTCTTCCTTACTGAAGATTCCTTCCATTTATACTACTCCAAACCAAGAAATCCTGTCGAATGTTCTCTCTGCTCAGTCTTTCCCAGGGAGGCAGATTCCTTCAGTACTAGGAATCCAATGCTTTTCAGGGACCCAGTCCAGGGGACAGTGGAGGGTCTGGGATTCCCACCCTGCTGACTGCCAAGAGGTCTGGCTGTGCTCCCAGCAAATGTATGTATAAACCCTCCCCCATCTCTCTACAGGGCTGCCAGGACCCTCCACATGGAAATCTGCTGCCTGTGAAATTGTACTGGTACAGCAAGGGAAGGGAAGCGCAAAAAATAACTTCCCTAGACAATCAGAGCAGATTATTTTAATGAGGGTTTGGAAATGGGAAACAAATGATACCAAATTAGCCTTGCTCTTGTTAGTCAACCATGTGGTGAAGGCCTCAGTCTTTGCCTGACTCAGCAGTGGGTGAACTTAGAAGGCTGCCTCTGGCTTTGGGAAGCTCCTCACAGAATCATACACACACACACACACACACACACACACACACACACACACACACACACACATTCTGAGAAGACACTTCAGCTGACATGGCTCCATTCAAATCAGTTCAAGGCTGCTGTAGCCCACATCTTCACGAAAATTGCTCTGCCTAGACGCTCATATACATGTAAAAAAGGGTTCCAGAGCCAGCTTGCAGGACAGAGAGTGGCAAGGGACAGAAACAAAGAGTTCCAATTTCCCAGGTGCTACTCCAGACCAGATGCACCCAATTACAACTCAAAAAAGCAGTTTCTGTGCTACACCTCTTGGTTTAGATGACCAGTCTTGTCTTCTTCCACCTCTGGGATAGTCAATGGAGGGGGGTCACAGGCCAGGTGAGGGATTTGGAGGTTATTACTGTAAATTCACAATGAAGTGCAGCTCACTACAAGCAGCTGGATGGGGCAGGTCTGGTTTTCTGAGGCTGGGCCAGGGGTCAGGGGGCAAACAGCAAGGACTACAATAGATTATTATATTAAGCAAACGAAATTGTTTCCCCGCTGGAAAGAAGGAAAGTCATTAACTCGGAAGGTCCAGTTATCAGGAAAATGATATCACATCTGCAGTGTATTTTGGATTGCAATTTAAGAGGGAAAATTGGAAGAGAATGTGATGTACGGATGGAGGGTGTAGATTGACAGCTGCAGTGGGGGACTCAGGAGCACGTGCTGCGCCTGCCTTGTGCTCTCTCTCTCTCTCTCTCTCTCTCTCTCTCTCTCTCTCTCTTTCATATATATGTGTGTGTGTGTGTGTATGTTTGCATGTGTGTGTGTGTGTGTGTGTGTGTGTGTGTGTGTGTGTGCGCGCGCGCATGTGTGTACTCATCTTCCCACGCTGTTGATCTTTCCTTCTTTTCCTAAGAAGGAACCTTGGGGGACTATACTGAGTTGCAAATTCAACCCATTCCAATTTCTAAAACCTTGGCCTTAGCATATAGGAAATTCCTGGGATCTCCTGAACAACTGACTATTAATTTTTGCTACTTTAGGGGTTAATATGTTAAAGCTGTTTGTTGAAAGGAGGAATGGAGTTAGCAAAAATCTAAGGTAGTGTTCCTGACAGAATTGAAAAACTTGGGTTAATTATTCAACTAAAATGTTATTTTTTTGGCAAACATTTGCAGAACACTGGATTCTGTATCCAAAGATAGAAGTATAAATATGACCCAAGTGTACCCCCAAATTTCAGAACCAAAATGAGCAAACCAAAAGCACACATAAGAATAATCCAGATGTGCCTAGGCTACAGATAAGCTCAGTCACTGAAGAATCTATCCTGTGCTACCATTTCTCAAACATCCCACTCCTGATTCTACTTCCCACTGGGGAATGAATCAACCATGAAGCTAATCCATTTTTATTATCTTTTTAGAGTAAAAGACTGAGTGGGAAGAGGTCTGTTCACTTATAAAACTGTAAACTGTACCCACTCATATAACTACATTGCCAGCCAAACAGAGCCACATAGGGTTGAATCCATGAAACTCAGTCTTCCCTGGCCCAAGCAAATGTGTTGTCTGGCTCCTGAAAATGCTATGGCTTTCTGCTTCTACTATGTGGCTTTGGTTGGTAAATCTGCATATCTGTTCTGGTCTTGAATGCATTGGATTAATTTACTAAGGCTTAAGTTAAAACTAAATAGGTAGTATTGAGTAGGCAGGCAGTTCTGCTTCAAAGAGTTGTAAGAAATCTAGATTTGTTGCTGAGTGCTTTAACCATCAACATGGGCCTTGTAAGTTCACCTCTAGGGTAACCTGATGCTTTTATGTCTCAGGAATGGAGCAGAGAGAAAAAGGACAGAAAAAAAAAAAAATCACATCAAAAGTTCCTGGTTTGAGAGGCCCCTGCCTGCTACCACACAATGCAGGTAGGGTGGAAGATACTCAGAGGCTCAGGTGCCACCACAGTGAGCAAGTGTGTGGTGGAAAGTGGGAGAAAAAGGGAAGTGGAATGGTTTGTGCACTATGAAGAGATGAAGAACTGTAGATGAGAGAGTGGTATTGAAGTGAGTAACCTTCCCTGCAGACCTAAGGCTATGAATATGTCCCAGCCTGTGCTTCCACTTAGAGCCACATCTGGGTCCTTGGTCTATGTCTATCATGTTACCACCAAAGGTCATGATGATGTGATCAGTTTAGGCTATTGTCTGGGGCCATGTTGATTCTGAGGGCTACACAAAGATGGCCTTGTTCCTTACCAGAGCAATACTGAAGACATGGGGGCAAGGGTGCAGAACTGCCCCCACCCAGATGGCCAGAGAACTGGTCCTGCTTCTTGCCAGATGCTACAGGGAGGAAAACTGGATCTACCCTCCTCTGGGGAAATCCAGATAACTGGTCCTGATGGTGTGAGTGTGGAGGGCTGGTGGGCTGATCAACTCAGCTACCACCCAGACCAAATCCAGGGCTTTGAGCTAGCCCATCTCAACATCTACCCCATCTATGAACTGCTGAAGTGTGAAAAGTCCTACAGATCCAAAACCACAGGATCTTTATGACACAGGGTAACAACAGGATATCTGAAAAGAATCCCAGTCAGGATCCCATATTGAAAGTGTAGCAGAAGCCAGAGGCCTTTAACCAGACCATTGAACATTTGCAAATAAAGCTGTTTGGGCAAAAAAGATATATTGTGTGACACACCACAGTTTCCAAGGTGAAATTTTTAAAATATTTATTTTTTTCTTTGGTGGACTGCAAAGGTAGAGAGTGGATATATAGGGATGGGGAGATGAGTAGGATTGGGGTGCCTTATATGAAATTCTCAAAGAATCAATAAAAAGTTAAAAAAAATAACCTCCTGGTTCTAATTGGAATGATATGGAGAGACATAGCATATCCATGTTTGAAGAAGAGTGAAAAGCACAGGTCAAGCAAGGGAGCTCCAACTCCCAAGTAAAACAGGATATTATGGTAATGGGACTCTGTCACTATCATAAATGTCCCTGGAAGCAACTTAAAAGGAAGAAACGTTTATTTTGGCTCAGTGTCAGAGGTTTCCTCACCATGGAAGGGAAGGCATGGCAGAGCTGCTTGCCTTGTAGTAGCCAGGCCTCGGGAGGTCACCTCCACCCCTAATTCATCCTCTGTGGGAAAGCCCTCACAAGCTCATCCAGAGGTCTTATGATGGGTAGCTTTAACTGTCAGCTCTACACAACACAGAAAATCACTGAGAAGAGAGTCTCAGAGAGGGGCTATCTGCATTAGAATGGGCTGTGGGTATATCTCTGGGGAGGTTATTTTAATTAAGTTAATTGATGTTTTACCTAGCCATTGTGGACAGCACCATTCCATGGTCTTGGACCCTGGACTGTACAATGGTGGGAAAATCCAGCTAAGCACCAGCCAGTGAGCATGTTCTCATTCACTTTTCTTTCCTCTTGACTGTGGTTGTGATGTGAGGAGCTGTTTGACTTCCACACTATGGTGGACTGCAACCTGGAAAGTTGTAAGCAGAAGTATTTTGGCTTTATTCCCTAAGTTGCTTTTGTAGAGGAAGTATTTTATCACAGCAACAAAAATGAAATGAGCAGGTTTGCTTTACTAATCTTTCTAAATGCTTTGGAATCCAATCCAGTTGGCAATTACAACTAACCATCACAGATTCTATTACTAAAAAGAAAATGAAGAAGGAATATTGGGAGAATATTCCTCTCTTTCATGTCATTATACCAGTGAAAACCTGAGAATGAGAGAGAGAGAGAGAGAGAGAGAGAGAGAGTTAGTGTTCATTTCCCCTTCTGTTTCTAGTATCCTTAGTCATGAACCAAATGGAGTGTTTTCTCATTCCTAATTTGTTTATATTTGAATGTTATAGTTTTACTGGTAGCCTCAAAGCTCTTTCTAACCCTCTGTTCTTTAATCAACATTCTACTTGCTGGATTTCTTTGGGGATTTATCAAGTGTCTCTCTGATATGTGATCATCACAATAAGAAGCAAAGAACCTGGTGTCACTGGTCAGACTCTTTCACTTGACTATAGCTCATCTTCTCAGAGCCAATGAGATCCTGAGGATCAAATAGCTTAAACATTGTCATTGTTTAGTTTCTGCCAATCTGACACCAGAACACCAGCTGGGCTGAGTTCTCCCTGACATTCTTCCTATTGGCTTGTAGATGGTCACATCATTCAAGGGTGGGGAGTGAAAGCTGTAGAATCCCTCTACTAACTCTTTATTGATCACTAATGTCACTCCAGAGGTCTCCCTTGTTTTCTAACCATCTCCTGGAGTTCTATCTCCTAATTCTTAAATCTTTGGAATTTTATGGAGAGGTAAGCATCTGTTCATAGCACTCCAAACGTATTGCCCCTCGCTGACTCTCCTGCTGTCACTCACATTTACCTCAGTTTGTATTTGAATCTCATTGCTGACTTAATCCTAACTGGTCCACTTTGACCTCACACCCATCATGTTCCTCTTCAAAGAGTCTCTTTCCTACAAAAACTTATTTAGTTTACATACTACTTATTAATTTATCCAAATTCTAAACAGCTACTACCCCCGTAACAATGGTCCAACAATAAAGGTATGGTCATAAACTGAGAAGTTTCTGTAGTCACAGGCTTAATCTTGTTGCTGGAGACAAGCCTTTTAAAAATGTATTAAAATATACTTAGAATGAAAGTACAAAGTACTTGTGAACATTTTGTTATCATTCTGGTGACATGATATCAAACCTGTAACCTAAAAGAGGACAAATGAAAGGTAACAGTTTTTGGGAAGAACTCTGCATTTGGGAAGTCCTGAAGTAGAGAAGGGGGTGGTGCTTAAGGGAGGAGGCTTCAGACAAAGGGAGGAGATAGAATAGAGTTCTATGTGAGTACAAAAGACACAGAGCTTTGTGAGATGGAAACATACTGGGAGGGGTGCATAGGGGTGACATATTTTGTTTTCAAGTTCATTTTACTATGGGTAGAATTGGTCAAAATAGAAACGGAACACTATCCAGAAAAACCCAGTTATATTACCAAGAAAAAAAAGGTAGCTTGGTCCAGGATGGACACAAGATCAATAGGACCATACAGTCTCCCTGGGCCAGGATTTAGTCAAAATTACCTTGTGTTTAAACTAGTACCAGCCAGTTTCACATTATGTATGGCTGCTTGTGTTCTTTTGAATGGGAGCAATAAAGATTTTTGATAGAGATAATATGGATAACAGAACTAACAACTATTTACATTTGAGTAGAGAAACCACTGTACAGAGCCCTGCTCTGGACGATAGCTTCAAAATATAGACAATCTAGAGTGCCACTGGTCAATCCATCTCTCTTCAATTCATCTAAAATTAGAAAACTGCCTTTTTTCTGTATGCAGTGGAAATTTCTCTTTTTAATCAACATAGGACTAATAGGAGCTTAAGAAGAACATCCTGTGAACTACAAGACACTGAAGGACTGGAAATATGAGAAATGCTGGATTTCTACTAGTGCTGAAGGAGGTGTTGACTATGGAGAGAAGTCTCTCCCACTAGGATTTTTCCATAGGAAGACCTGACATAATCTCTGTACCTCCAGATTCCCTTGCAGCTGCAATAGTTGGACCCTGAACATTGAACTCATAATCTACAAAATTATTTCTTTTCTCAGAAAACATCATTCACATCCTATTGTGGCCAGAAGGCTTTTTAATAAAACTGTCTATTAGACTGTAGAAGAAACCCATGGAGCAGTCTTTCATTGCTTCTTTGTTTCCTGGAAACTTTTCACCATTTCCCACAGAGCAGGCCTGTGTGTCTAAGCAGGTTACTCCTTTGGAATGTTCATAGAGAACAGATAGGCGTAGCACCCTCTGCCCTCAGTAAGCCAAGCTCCAAGAATCCACTTCGCACAATTTTTCAGAGATGCTCTTGATTTAGGATGCTTGCTCAGAACGTATGCTCCCACACAAGGCACAAGGAATCTTTTACTCAAGCTGTAGTTCAGCAGTACTTGTGTATACTCTGCTATGCTTTACTTTGAAGCCTGCATCCTCTGTATTAAACATATTGGAGCTTACTTGCCTTCTGGGCAAATGGTCACTGTGTTCCCAACCAGAATGAAAGCCCATTTTTAGTTCAGGAAAAGTCACTATAATCCAATTCAGAGGAAGGTTAGTGTTAGAAGACAGCAGAAGTCCCTGGCTCTCATTGATGAAAGAATCATGTGAGTTGGCTCAAATGAAACAGCCCTGGGAGCATAGAAATTTGTGAGCACCTGCCATGGAGGAGGCTGAGTGTGGGGAATAACTTGGAATGCAGATCTCTTAACCACAGATGTATGAAGAAGTCAATTCTTGCATTCTTAAGGTTAAAGTCCAAGTCTGGAAAAGCCCCCAAGAAACTTTGTTAAAGCAATGATTCAGATACAGGTAGGCACTAAGATGGTACATGTCTGGCCAGCTCTGGAGTGATGGCTATGTTACCAGTCCATGGATAACATGCTATGTATCAAGGGCCTGACTCTAGAATCCACAAATTTATTTCATGTGGGTTTGTGGTTTGAAGAATTAGAGTTAAATGTATTTACCAATTGCCATTTAATTTCTAAACCCTTTCTCAGTGTTTTGAGGGTTGAAGGCTAGTGGAATTCTAGGATTCAGAATCAAGAAGAGAGCTGCAAAGGCCTAGGAAAATGCCTGGGCTCTCTAATGGAGGCAGAGGAGGTTATCAGAGAACTTATAAGGGCTTTGGGGCACATATACCACTGTGGGTTAGCTTGATTGTTTAGATACTGAACTTGAGCCAGATTAGCTGTCAGAAAGGCCAGGGGAGAATATAGCTCCATCTCCTGAGCCTTTGTTTTCCATCTGTAAAGCTTTTCTCTTAGGTTTTTAAAAGCCCTGAACAAAACAGTCCATGTGTTTTATGTCAGCCTCTAGAAGCTAACCCTGCACTAATGATTCATATGAGAGCAATTTACTAGACATGGTTCACTGGCAGAACCAGGAGAGTAGCTAGAAGTGAGGCATAGTACAGGAGGAAGTAAAGAAAGTGAGGATTACTAACGCTCCCATGAAGTCATGTGCATGGTAGTCATCAGCAGAGAAAGGGAAGGCTATGGTGGGTGCTCAGACAGTACCTGCTACATCATGGGAAGAGTTCCAGCATGGCTGCTAGCAGTCATCAATTATTGGTAAAATATTCATTTATTATATACAGGAGATACAGGTGATATTGATATGACATCATCTAAGAAGGCAGACAAGGTAGAAGGAGATACCCATCCCATGGAAAATGGACATTGGGGCTTAGAAGACACAGATGGTTCTAGGACAGATCTAGATATAACACATCACAAGGAAGCTGGGATCTAGTTAGTACAGGCCCTAAATGATCAGCAATCCTGAGGCTTTATTTTGATGGAAAGGTGGCTTCACCAAAGTTCCCTTTGGTACCCAGTTGTCTAGACTGGGAATGAGCATAAAACATATGATTCTGTATGTGAGTGACCACCTTTCACTGCTATATTTTTACCTTAATATCTTAGTGGTTTGATATACTACTGGATATGAGATGAACAAGTATAGAATCCAGATATCTGAATTGATCCACAAGCCTGTGTATAAATCAGGCTGTAAATGTTAAGTCACATTCTGTGAATTTCACTAACCCTAAGCATAATCTGTCCTTCTTTCCTCTGTGAAAAGATACCAGACATAGTGGTTTTCTGTATCTTTCATCTTTTTATTTGAAGATGTATGCATTTCTCATACAGATGCTGTCTATATCTATAGGTCTGTACCTCTTTCTCTCTCCCTCCCTTCCCCCTCTCACTCTTTCTTTCTCTCTTTCTCCCTCCTCCACACCTTCACTCTTTTCTCTCTCCTGCCCTTTCCAATTCTCTCTCTTTATGTTGCCTCCCTCTTCTCTTTTCTCTGTCTCTACTCTCCTTTATCCCCTCCCTGATCTTATACTTATACACATACATATACACACATATATACATAGAAATGAATACATATACATAATATAATTTGTCCATTAAGAAAAGGACAATGTATTTTCTTCCTCTGCTTTTGAAGACTATAATTTTTTGGCTGTATGGGGTAGGACAAAAGGCAAAATTGATTGTATTCAAGTAGCATTCTGATGCTACTAATTACCAAGATATGGCTAAGACCATTATTTAAGCAATGGTTTGGCTCATTTAAAATTCCTTTGTTTGCATTTTCAGAAGAAAGAAAAGGGAAGAAAGTCAACAGGATAAAAGAACAAAAGAAACTCCCATAGCAGGAAAGGATCTTTGCCAGCACATTTAAGAATCTACATTGTGCCAACTGACAGCCAAAGAGGAACTGGATACTGAATAGAAGGAATGGGAGGAAAGAACAGGAGTCAAATGATGCCTTCTGCATGGATGGCAAGATGTCAGAAATGATGATGTGCTGAATGCTAATTTTTTGTTTGTTTCACTTAGTAAGACAGTTAGGCCTGAATGCTATCTAACTACAATGGAATCAGACCTGGACAAGGCACTCTAATACAGTGTTCTTAGGTGGTCTGTCATGCTGGGTAGATCCCTAGATACAGAAATGTAGTAGATGACGTTTATTAAACTGAGATGAGGGCCTACTTAACTAGGCATGACTTTACTCTAATGACTTGTGTCTGAAGAATATGGATGAGGAGGTGAGAGGAGAAGGAGAAAAAGGAGGAGGAAGAGGAAGAGGAGGAGAAATCCCTTGTGTTCAGAAGGCACCATGGCAAACAGCAGGTAGAAGCTAAATGTTATAGTACTGATGAAGGACATGAGAAGGCTCTGATGACCAACTCAAGAAAGCCACAGTAGCCTGCTTTGGGCAGAGTCTGTTCTGAGGTCGGAGTGATGTACCTGTCATCAGGAAGGTAATATGGCAATGATAATTGGAGAACCCAGCCTCATTGCTGTAGCTAGAAGTCAAGCCCTCATCCCTACTTAGTGAACTTGAAAATTGGCACTGCTATTCTGGGTGACAGCAGAGACTGGAGAAGAACTGATCAGAGGAAAGATGTAGTGTTAATTATAATGCTATGTTAATATCTGATGCATTAGAGTAAAGTCAAGCCTAGTTTAGTACTATCCCATCTCAGTTTAATGAACTGCATCTACTACATTCCTAAATTAGTCAAGGTTTATCAGAAAAAACAGAACCAATGAATATATATATATATATATATATGTATATATATATATATATACACATATATTCATCTACTTTTGTAATATATATTAATATAATTTTCATTATCTATATATCTCTGTTTTATTTATATATCTCTCCCTATCTAATTTATATCTACATAACCTACATAAATCTCTATATATCACTCAATATATACCTATATCTATAGAAATTGGCTTACAAAATTGTGATGGCTTAGAGGTACTAACACCTGAATTTGTAAAGGTAGAGATACCAGATGCCCCACATACAGTCCAGCCTGAATTCAGAAGCTGGAATCACAGAGGATCAGTGGGTAGACTCAAAAGTGGAAATGGCCAGTGTGCTAGCTCAAAGCAGACTGTCAGAAGCTGCTTTTTTTTTTTTTAACAGAGCTCTGTGTTCTTTAGACCTTTACTTGACTGGCTGAATGGCCACTCACATTAGAGTAGAGAAATTTGCTTTGTATATATGAGCTTATGCACTCAGAACACATATGCACTCACAACACATATGCACACACAAAACATATGCACATACAACACATATGCACTCACATTACAGGAACTGGTTCATGTGATTGAGCCTGAGAAGCCTAGTCTGGAGAAGCAGCAAAGGGACTGCCATGATTCAGGTTAGTTTTCATCAGGTGTCAGGAATTGATGGTACCAGATCATGTACAAGTTTAAATCAATGAACATCTACACCAGTGTTCCAGATCAGAAGATGATAGTGACTCCAGCTTGAGTGAACTCACTTTTTCTTGGATTGAAATCTGCATGGAGCTGGACATATAGGAGGGTTTCTATATACACTGGTGAGTGTATATTTCACTCAGTGTAATCTCTACCAGAAATTCTTATAGATACAAACAGAAGTAATATTAACCAGATACCTATGGATTTTATAACATAGTTGATATGTATGTATATATGCATGTATATATATGTATATATAAATACACATATTTATAATATATAAATATAATTAACTATTACTACTATTCCAAGTAAATTTTGAAGTTCTGGGTAGATGTGTTGATATGTTCTTGGTGTACTACTTTTTTTAAAAAATTTGTTTTATTTTTAATTTATTTTTTACACTCCATATTCCATTCCCCACCCCCATCCACCCTCTGACTACTTCATATCCCACACCTCCTCCCCACCCCACCCCATCTCCACGTGGATGCCCCCAACCGCCACCCCACCCAGCCTCTATACTCCCTGGGGCCTCCAGTCTCTTGAGAGTTAAGTGCATCATCTCTGAATAAACACAGACCCAGAAGTCCTCTACTGTATGTGTGTTAGAAGCCTCATATCAGCTGGTGTATGCTGTCTGTTTGGTGGTCCAGTGTTTTAAAGATCTCAGGGGTCCAGACTAATTGAGACTGCTGGTCCTCCTACAGAATTGCCCTTCTCCTCAGCTTCTTTCAGCCTTCCCTAATTCAATGGAATACTACTCAGCTATTAAGAACAAGGACATCCTGAGTTTTACAGGCAAATGGATAGAACTAGAAAATATCCTGAGTGAAGTACTCAGACCCAAAAGGACATGCATGGTATATACTCACTAATAAGTGGATATTAGACAAAGAGGGGTAAACTGGCTGGCTTGGGGTGTCAACTTGACACAGGCTGGGGTTATCACAGAGAAAGGAGCTTCAGTTGGGGAAATGCCTCCATGAGATCCAGCTGTAAGACATTTTCTCAATTAGTGATCAAGGGGGAGGGCCCCTTGTGGGTGGTGCCATCTCTGGGCTGGTAGTCTTCAGTTCTATAAGAGAGCAGGCTGAGCAAGCCAGGGGAAGCAAGCCAGTAAAGAACATCCTTCCATGGCTTCTGCATCAGCTACTGCTTTCTGACCTGCTTGAGTTCCAGTCCTGACTTCCTTTGGTGATGAACAGCTATATGGAAGTGTAAGCTGAATAAACCCTTTCCTCCTCAACTTGCTTCTTGGTCATAATGTTTGTGCAGGAATAGAAACCCTGACTAAGACAGGGTGGTGGAGGTACAGAATACCTAAGATACAGTCCACAGAACTCAAAATGCTCAACAAGCTAAAGGGCCCAAGTGAGGAGGCCTCAGTCCTACTTGGGAGAGAGAAGAAAGCAATCACAAGTGGGGAGGGAGGGAGGGAAGGAGGGAGGGAGAGAGGGAGAGAGGGAGAGAGGGAGAGAGGGACCTGGGAGGGAAAGTGGACAGGGGGCTGGGACGGGAGGAAGAGGGAAACCTGATCTGGTATTGGGTGAAGGAAAAGGACCAGAGCCCTGAAGGCCAGCAGAAAGAATGTAAACAGACAACCTCAGGACATAGGAGTTTGGGGGGACCCCTCCCCACAGAATGCACCAGACACCTGGGAGGTGAGAGACCCCAGGACTCAAAGATGAAATGCCCTTCAGTAGGGAGAGGGAACTTATAGAGCCCACCCCCAGCAGGAAGACACCACATCAAGTGAGGGATGGGGTTGCCATCCCACAGTCACATCTCTAACCCATAATTGTTCCTGTCGGAAAGAATTATAGGGAAAAAATGGAGAGGATCCTGAGGAAAAGAAGGTCCAACAACAGGCCCAAAGTAGGATCCAGCTCAAGGGGAGGTCCCAAGGCTTGACTGCTATGGATCTCTCACAAAAAAGGATCAAAAAAGGACTGCCCTCTGAAAGACCCAACAAGCTGCTGAAAGAGTCAGATGCAGATATTTGCATCCAACCAATGGACAGAAGCAGCTAACCCCTGTTGTTGAATTAGTGAAGGCTAAAGGAATTTGGTGGACTTCTTAACCCAGTAAAATTACCAAAACAGATCAAGACTCTATAGAACAATATAGAAGAAACCCTTTGAGAGAATAAGACAAACATTGTGCTCTGATCTTGAGAACATGATTGAACCATTAACCCTAGAACCATAATGTATTTTAAAAAATTGTGTTTTTAGAGCTAGTGGTAAAAACTGAGGAATGAGGGGTCTAATCTCTTATCTAGGGAGGAATCTCAATGGCCAATTCTTGTGTTTTAGCTGAAACATGCTCCAATATCACCTATGGGTCCTATATAAAGTAGTACACATGTTCTTCCCTGCAAGCTTGTGTTCTCACATGGAAAAGGCATTTCACCTTACTGCCAATGTAGATATTCTATATTGTGCTGACTTTTTTAGTGTAATACAACCTTTCATGTAAAAGGATACATTGGCTGTCACCAGAAATACTGATCTAGGGTTTCGACTAAGATCAATTGGATTTTTCTCAGATTATTTTCTAAGTTTATAGCATCATTTAAAAGTTCTGAACACCTCTGAGAGGAGAAAAAATTTGGAGATTTAAGTGAAGGCTTTCAGAAGCTTCCAGGGACAGGAATGCAAAACTTGATGAATGACTTTGACAAGGAAGGGTACAGTGAAAAAGGAGAAATAGGAGGAGGAGGAAGAGGAGGAGGAGAGAATTATAAAGTTATTAACCGATAGGTGTGGATGGTGAGATAAGCTGAGATGGTTTTGTGGGGAGATGCAGAAACAAAGAACTCTGAGAGAGCATCTCACCCTGTTCAAGTCCAGAAACTCCACTGGAAAGCCAGCAAAGCCAGAGGTCACAAGAGGACTCAGTACTTCTTGTCAGGAAAACTATCTCTCAGATTAAGACGTAGATTAGCTATGAGGTGATACCTGCAGCTTCATCCAGGAAGCTTTTGTTTGGTCTTCAATAGATATGCACTATATGTTTGAAGATGTGTGCTATATATTCTGCACACCTGTTACTATGAAACTTTACTGTCAAATAATTCTTTCCCCCTGGCTTAATGTTCCTCTAGGAAACTGTATAGCTAATGCTAGAGAAAACAAAACAGAGTAGAAAAGAGGAAGAGGCAAACAAGAAGGGCTTTTTTGTAAGACAGTGTGTGCCACTGTCTTACAGTTATAAATAAGAAGTCTGGATTTCAAGACATTTTCAATTCCCTCTCCCTGCCAGGACACCTGCCACATTCTATTGGTCTCTGGGTCACCCTTCTTTGCAGTTAGAATAGTCACAGTGCAATGACAGTTCATTCTGCAGTATCTATAAAACACACATAGTGATGTTATTGGGTTCTTTCAGCAGCTCTGTGATTTAGATTTACTGCTAACCCACTTTATACAGGAGAATCCATATGATGACTAGAAAGACAACCAGTTGAAACTGGTGGGGAACTTCACACCCTGTACTATGCTACTTTGGCACACTGGAGGGGAGAGCCTTAACAGCTCTGTCAGCTTTAGGGACAAGTGGCCAGCTGGTGGCTTTCCATTATGACTCAAAGCAGAGCTGAATAAACCCTTAACTGGAAAACTGACAGCAGCTATTGGACCAGGGTGGAAGGGCTTGAACTCTCACTTGCCTCTTCTAAAGACTACAGAGCAACCCAAGTCAGAAGTAGCTCCACAGCCCTCATCACTTAATTAACAGTATCAGACCCCATCCTCGTTTTCTCCTGGACACTGGCTATTGTGTAGCTTTCTCAGCTTTTCATTCTGTGAAAGGCTCTTTTATCCCAGGTCCTCCAGCCCCTGGCTTGTTGCATAGGAGAAGAAGAGGGGGTGTTAGGGATTCTACACACAGGCCTGCCCTGTGCTCCCTTTCTTGCCTGCAGTGTTTTCTGGGTGGTCCTTGGACAGAACATTCAAAAACATTTCAATTCCATTTCTGCTCACCAAGGTATAGAAGCCACAGCTTTACTTCACTCATTTACCTTTTCTATGTTTTTTTTTTTTTGAGAGGGTGGGGGGTTGAAAGAAAAAAAAGAAGAAAGAAAGAAATTCAGTCCATGAAGAAACAAAAGCAACTCCCTGGGGCTGGAAAGAGACACTGTCAATCCATCAAAGACTCCCAAACAGTGACAAGGTGCAAAAGCTGCCCAACATGCATCACACACAGGCACTGAGGAGCAAACAGGAGCCAAAGCTGTAAAAAACTTGCTCTAAATTTCAGAGAAGTGCAATTCTCTTCTGGCTGGCTTTAGCTCCAACCTGTTAACAAGAGAAGTTTGAAATGACTGTCGGAGTTGAAAACACTCATAAAAATCCAGCAAATTTTGACGGCAGGAAGAACCCCTTTTTAGCTTTTGCTCTACATCTAGCACAAAGACATTTCCAGCTTGGGGTCCTTGGGCAGGTAAAGTGGAAAGGAGTTGTATATAGTCTGTGACAAAATTTTGCTATGTGCTCCACCACTGGGAAAAGACATCAGATGAGTCTCAGTGTCCAGCACTGACCTCTGTGAAAGCCATGGGGCCAGGAAACTCCACTGTAATAGGAACCCCTATTCTGCAGGCTTGCTGCTCTCTGCTCAGACTTCCCCTCCTGGCTTCAGATCTCACTGGCTGTGTGGGAGACACAGAAGTGGAAGAAGTACTCCAAGCCCTTACCTCAACGAGCAATTATGATTTGTCTCAAGATTCTAGACACTTGGGATCCCTTCCGATGTGGATAAGGACATAGGGGAAATAGGACTAAGAGGGGGAAAAGAGAATTGAAACCCATTTAAAGTAGGGCTGCTGGCTCAATTCTTATTTAATTTAAACTGCCAAGAGGGAGAAAATAAAGAGACTTCACTCCTTCAACCGCACCCTTCTCTTTTAGCCAGTGTACTTCCCATAGCCTCTTCAGGGATCCTTCTTGGCCCTCCAAATTTCAGGAGTGATGCATTCAGCCTCTGTCAACAGTGGAGACTTCAGGTATGAGAGGTCCTTTGCAGAGAGAATCTGCAACAGCCTCATGGGAGTTCAGAATTAAGGACTTTGAAGGAACTTAAAAGAGAAAGAAGGGCTTCATTTTAAGGCTCTGAGAGTCTCTGCTTTTCAGTGTCCTTGAGTTTGAAGGAGGAAGAAGACAATGTAGAAGGAACCATCTACTTTCAATTGACCAACAGAAATAACCATTCTCTGTAAAGATTCATGAATAAGATATCGTGTATAATCTCTGTGCTATGAATTATGCAGGGCCTGTGGACAGAAAGGAGGTCACTTCCCACTGGACTCACCTCTGGCTCCTTCACCTTCACTTCCCTCATCCTGGCAGACCCTTCAACACAGATGCTTTAGTCTTTTGGGAAGAAGGTCCAGGAAAAGAGGTCTGTCAAGATCAAACATCCTTGACTTTAGTGAACTCATAAAACTCTCAAAATTCCATTCCCTTGATACCAATTTCAAATTACCTAAACTAATTTCCATTTCAGAACTCCTAGCAGAGACATCACATTGCAAATTCTAGTTGTTGTTAACCAAGGGGAAATATGGAAAATGGAAAACCAGTCAGTTTAGAAAACCAGTTGCAGATAAAGAGATATGAATGAAAATGCCTTCCATGAGGGCTAATGAATGCGTCTGATAAGTATCTAAGTTGTCACAAAATGCAGCTGTCATCACATAAAGTATTTCTTTTTTTTAACAGTTAGAAATCAATTTTTATTCATAAAAACCAGTATTTTAAAACTGGCTTTTAAAAGGCAGTCAGTATAAAGATGGAATAGCCTTGGCAAATTTTGAAAACTATAACAAGATCATACAATATACATAAAGTATTTCTAATTAAAAAAAATAAACCTGGGTGCTATCCCTCAGGTAAATGCTACTTTATGAGAAGTACTTTCAACAGAATACTGGAGTCCAGCTTCATTTCCATATCAGCTCTGAAAGCATTGAGCATTCCAGCAGTAGCCAGGAGTAGGCTACAGTCTGCATCTGTTATCTTGCAGAAACCAATGATATCCAAGATTAGGCAGCTACTTCAGGCCATGATGTTCACATGAATATTCTGAGCAAGGTGTATTTGTTTTTGAGATTTAGTCTCACTATATAACCCAGACTTGCTTCAAACACATGATCTTCCTCCCTCAGCCTTCCTAGCATGACAGTGCCCGGCATTGAAATACACACACACACACACACACACACACACACACACACACACATATTTTTAGGATCCCCAGGAAAGTAGGGCTGTAAGTTACCATCTATGGGACAACAGTTGCTACAGAACTTTATTCCACTTTGCTCTTCTCTGTATAGAATGTCAGAATATATATGCCATTGAATAAAAGACAAATGATATCTGTCCAGTAACCAGACCTATAGTATTCCAGCAGTATACATACTTCTATGGGCAATTTTATCCTCTTCAGTGTTTACATATTGCTATTCTTACATAAGCTCACAATATAAGGGCTCTTTCTTATGTGTGTATGTCTTTTTAAGTTTTACAAAAGGATGAAGTTAATATTGTGAGCATAATACACAAGCCACATGATATAATTAATTTTCACTCTGGCTAGTGAAACAGGTGTGTGGGTGAGTGTTAAAGAACCCAATTTCTGGGGATGAATGTTTGGCCCTGACCTCACATTTGAAAAGTCTCTGTCTAGAAGTTGATATGTCAAAGTCCAGCATCCTTCAAAATCTATAGTCCTCAAGGGAAATTTCAATCTTTCTTGGGATCCTAGTGCATGTCTTACCATCTAAAAGCAAATACTTCTCATCTTCACCCTGTCTATTTTCAAACAAGTCCCTTCCCTATCTCCTTCTCCACTGATTTTAAGTGGCACTCCAAATTTGAATAAAATATCATTTAATCCCTTTGGGACAATGGTTATTTTATCTCATTCCTCTGGGTACCCATTCTGGTTGTCTTAGGTTTGGGGCCTGGGTGAAAGGATAAATTACTCAATGCTGCCAATGGCAGACACACTCCTTAGGTAAAAAGAATCTGTTAATAAGTTCAGGTATGATGGAAGAATCTGTAAGATACACTGTAATCCACTCCTGCATCCCAAGGTTTCCCTATCATAGACTAAATACTTTGGAAGATTGCTTTAAAGCCTTTCATTATCAAATAGTATATTAGGAAAGTGAGTATGTCATGAGGAAATTGGCATGTATCCCAGACTAATATGAAGGACTGGGATTCAGCTAAACCACCATTCAAAATGTAAGTAATTAAAATTAATTAAAAATCATTAAATAAACCTTCACTTTTGATATTTGAAGATGCAACCCAAGTCACCAGAGCTCATAAAAGATGTGTATGGCATCAAATCTATGTGAAGCATTTTCTTGACCTGAGCATTGACTGTAGGGCATGTTGGAAAATGCAGGTCACAAATCTCAAATCTCCTGTTACTCTTCTCACTTCACTCCAGAAATGCAGCTTGTTCATTCTTACATCAAAGACAGTCATCATCATCCCTCAGTCCATCATACTGGCATGTCTCATATTGCAGACACTGACAGCAAGGGTTTTGTAGCCACAAACCCCAGCCTATTTTGCTTAAGTGTTCTGTAATAAGCATCAAGTGAATTAATGATATCTCCTTCCAGAGAGTAGAAGGGTATTCCTAATTAAAATCATGGGTAGAAACATAGGGGCCAGTTCATGTGTGTGGCTCTCAGACTTTCTTGGTATTGATTTATCCTTTCAGGCTCTGATCATAAATCAACAGTATTTCTTTTGTTATTGTTGGGTGGTCAACATTTCCCAGGATCCCTGTTATCCAGGCTATTACAAAACAAAATCAAATGTTACCCTTAATTCTTTCTTATCCAGTTTGCATGGATTGAAAATAGACAAGAACCCACCAGCATCATCAAAAATACAATGTAAAAAGGATCTCTCTCAGCAACCCTGATATGATTTGACTCTGAAATGTTCATCATAGGCCCATGTTTTATATGCTTGTTCCTTAGATAATGGTGATATTTGGGGAGTCTGTGGAACCTAGAGGAAGTGTGGCCTAGTTGGATGAAATAGGTCATTGTGGTGAATCATTGAAGGTTATACTTGGTCCTTGCTTATTTTCATGCTGTCTCTTGCTCTCTCTGCTTTCTGGCCAGCCATAATGTGAATTGCTTCCAGCATACTTACCTATAGGCACAGATTCTGCCTTGCCTTTCCATCATAATTTTGTTGAACACTCTAAAACTGTGACCCAAGGTAAACTATTTCCTCCTTTACACTTTTTCTGTCATACATTGTGTCAGAGTGACATAAAGGTAACTGATGTCAAGTAACAGTTGAGATAGGAAAAATGTCAAATGAAAGAACATGTTTAAAATCAGAAAAATCCTTTTTCATAAGCACTTCTGAGAGGATTAGGATTCAGTACAATAGGGCATCTTAGTAAAAAATTGACCTCTATAGAGTTATGCCCTCTTTCTCAAGATCAAAAACAAATGAGAAATTTAATTACATAACTTCTAAACTGCCTTTAAGCTGAAGAGTAATCACATTTATTATACTAAGAACAGATATCCAGGTGACTACATTCTTTATACAAACTGGAGACACTGAAAGATTTGAAAATCAAACTATAGCTTCAGCTCAAAGAACCAAGAAAATTTATTCTGAAGGAGAATGAAAGATTGGAGAATGAAAATAATGGCTGCTCTCAAATGCTTAAAGAACCATTACTTAAGAAGACAAATTGCTCTTAGGTAATATTATTTTCTTTTTTTTTATGGAGACTCCTAGCAAATAATAATGTAACACAGATGTAAAAAGAAATGGAACAATAAGAAGAAAAAGATGTTCTCAAATTGAAGCAGAAGACAGAGTAAGCTTCTTCCTCTTCATCACAAGCATGTGTAAAGGGATCCCCTGAAACCCTGAGCTCAATTCTGTTTACTCCACGTGCACAAAAAGTTGGAACCAGGTCAAATGAAAGTGGGCCTGAAGTTAGAGGTAAATGTCTCTGCCAATATATGAAAAAAAAATTTCCAAGAACTAAGGCTAAATGACCAGTAAGAAAATGAGATGTTTTGTGTGATGCCAATGAAGTCTCTGTTGTTGGAATGATCAAAGAAATCAGTGTAAGGATGGCAATAAAAGTCTTACATGCATTGGGAAGAAGTGGTGATATTACCCTCAAATTCAGCTCAGGCTCCAAGAGCCTTTGACAGGCTGAAACTATTCCCAGCAGTAGGAGGCCTTTGTCTGAATCTTCACCTCTAAATTGTAAGAGGGGTAAGATTTAGTTAAGCATCAAAAATAGTTTTGGATGAGAGCTTTTCTCAAAAGGAAAGGAGCAAATGAAACACCTGAATTTCTCATTTCATCACTTGCTTAGGAAACCTCACTGTCATTGAGTCATTAAGGACTCCAGAGAAAGCCAACCCCTTGACCCTGTACTGCTTGGGGAAGAGGCCCACCCAGAAGATAGGATGCAAACTTCAGAAACCTATTTGTAGAGACATCACCCTTCCAACAATAGCAATGGTTCTCAGCCTTCCTAATGCTGTGACCTTTTAATGCATTTCTTCATGTTGTGGTGACCCCCTAATCATAAAATTATTTTGTCGTTATTTCATAATTGTAATTTTCTACTGTTATTAATCATAATGTAAATATTTTTAGAGATAAAAGTTTGCCAAAAGTGTTGTGACCCACAGGTTGAGAACCACTAATGTATGTGGTCCCTCTGCCCTTTGAACACCACCTTTCCTGCAGGAAGTAGAAGCTATTTTGTTTTGATTTGATTTTCAGAGTCTCTTACTGTCTAGATTGGACTCAATATCATTATGTAGCTGAAGCTGGCCTTTAACTACTGATTGTCCTGCATTCACCTCTTGTGTACTAAGATTATAGATGTGCACCACCACATATAGCTAGGTACTCTGGTTATTTCAACATGAATACTTGCTTTGGGTTGGATGGTATGAAAACTTCCCTCAATAAAAAAAATGATTTGTTGAAGTCCTAAGCACTCATAATTCAAATTGTTATGTTATTTAGAAATAGGGTCACTAAAGATGTAATTAGTCAAGAGGAGGCCATAATGGACTGAAGTGTGCCCTTAATCCAAGAAGATAGTGCCCTTGTGAAAAGATGGCTAGAAAAAAGTAAATGCTCCCTTCTGGATAGATTTGCTATTTGGATAAGAATTCATGCCTGGAACTCCAAGCCAAATTAACAACATATATCTTGGAGATTCTAGGACTCCATGGGGGACTTCTAAATATTTGTGTTTATACCCTCAAACAAAAGAAACTCTAAGCCTTAATCAGAGAAGCCTCTCTTTTCAGTGAATGGAAAGACTTGTGGCTGGTCACCATGTCAAGAATAAAGGACAGTTGAGGGTTCATCTATAAACATTTAGATCACCTTCTCTAAGGCTCAGAAAAGTGGAGCTATAAGCAGGTAAGGTCCAGAAGGTAGGGAGAAGGGCTGTACAATGTCATATTCTAGACTGGATGTACCCATTGTAATCAGCACTTACCTACATTGGCCTTCACAATGTAGGTAAAACTAGGTTACAATCAATCATGGAGGGGAAAGAAACTCACAGATGCCTACCTCTGGGCTGTTAGCTACTTATAGAGTTTGACAAAGTGACTACCAATGTCCTCAGCTGTTTAACTACCTAAGATGGCTAGTTAATATCAACTTAACACAAGCTAGAGTCATTATGAAAGAGTGAACATCAGTTGAAAGAACACTCCCACCAGCCTGACCAGCAGGAAAGGCTGTGGTTCCTTTTCTTGTTTGATGATTGGAGACTGATATAAGAGAGCCCAGTTCACTGTGGTGATTCTGCCCCTGGATTGGTGACCTTAGATGCTATGAAAAGTAAGCTGACAAAGCCAAGTAAGCTAGCAAGCTGCCATGTACTCTTCTATGGTCTCTCCTTCAGCTCTTGCCTTCATGTTTCTGCCTTGAGTTCCTGTCCTGATTTCCACCAGTGATAGAGTGTGAACTGAGAATTGTAAGATGAAACAGTTTCCTTTTGTCATTACAAAACATGTTGTCATGTCAAAACAGTTGCTTTTTTGTCATGGTGTTTTATCACTGCAAAAGAAACCATAATTAAGACACTATTTTCAAGCTCTGAAGTAGAAACTTAAAGGTTCTATGGAAAGTCAGCTGAATGATGTTTTGCTGGGACAAACTCACAAAGGAGCATTTCCTTAAAGTAGACACAGGGTGTGAAAGGCTAAGGCAGACTCCTGAAGGAATGTTCTCACTGAATGACACAGGAGAGAGGATGTTCTGCTAAAGCAAGCACATGAAAGGACATGTAATAAAAGATGCTTTGCTAACAGCATGCATGTATTGGTCCTCCTGGCATTGCATAGTTGAGCTGCATTTGTCAGGACTCCATAGAGAGAAACACACCAAAAAGTTTTCTGGTGGTGTGCTGTAGCTTCTTGTTGCTTCCGCAGACTCAGGATGATTGGATGCACATGCTGAGGCAAGGCCCTTGATGAGACATGTGATGAGACTCAAGATGTTTAAAGGTTATAAATATGACTCTACAGAGTGACCAAAAGAGAGCTTGGCTTGTTGACACAACTAGTTATTCAACACTTGTGAGCCTCAAGTCCTTAGTGATGGAAGTTCTAGGAAATGAAAACAGCATCTCTTCCAATATGCCCTTGCTCACAAAACAAACAAACAAACAAACAAAAACAAACAAACATACCTTCCCATTTCAACTCTTTGCCAGAGACACTAGGGATGCCCCAAAACTTGTATATGGTTTTTCCTGCTTTTGTCTTACCTTATAGTCTAGATCATCCGAAAACTTAAGCCTGTAGGTAGGGAGAACAGGGTAAATGGGCACAGTTTTCAAAGTGACCTTAATTGATTAACATAGGTTTGGAATTTAAACTATTCATAAATTGGGGAGAAAATTCTTATGCTTTCTTTCTGTGGCTATATCTTATGGGTAATGAGAGGCCATAGAAAATACATGAATAACTGAGCTTCTCAGCCAGAAACACAAAGGGAAGGACACAGAAAAGAAATACTCTGTGCAAGAGCAAGGAACTAAGGCCAGGTCAGATGGTCCCAAGATAGCAGAAAGGTCCAAATCGTGGGAGTGTCAAGTAAAGCAGGGTGCTGGGAGTGAGGGAGACCAACATGCCATGTGAGCCAAGAGCAAGCAAGCATGGAAACAGATTAGCAAGTCTGGGCTCTTCAACTACATAAGGGGAAACACTAGATTGGAGCTGACTACAGCACATGGGTTCTTTTGGAAATCATCACTAATCTTTGGACAGCATCATCTGCCTTCTGTCCTATGCATTTCCAAGCTAACTCAGTGTGGGTTGATGAGGGCTGGAACAATAAACATATTTTAATTCTAAGAGATTAAGATGCAGAAAGCTGATGATGTTTAGCAGAAGCACAATAAGGCGCTTTTGGCAATCACATCATTCCTGGGGTGAGATGGGTTCTGTGGGTATTGGTGGCTGACACTTGCACCCCAGCTCTTTTACACTGGGATTGTTATCTATCATAGAACAATAAATATCAACTCCTCATAATGTGAATGAAAAACAAAATTCACCTCAATCTGAAAAGAGCCAGAAACACCCTGTCTTTCTGTGTTATTTTCTCATTAGAGCTCTGACCTACTCATTTCTAACATACAAGCTTAGAGTTTTTCAATCTGCAAAGCAGAAGCTCTGTGTTAAATCTCAGTCCAATAAAGGCTGAGGTCAATGTGTCTCTGGAGCTCTCAGTCTCTCCCGTGGGTGGCTGGTGCTGATGAGAGAAGGACCTGGTAACCCAGAGTGAGAGCCACATGTGTTAAAGTGGGACACAACATCTCCCTAGAGTTCAATAAGCAGCAGAGACAAGCCATAGAAAAACTGTAATCTTATATAATCAGTTGGTAGAGGTTTTATTTTCATTTTATAAGAGGCATTCAAAGATTTCTGGAAATGAAGAAACTGGCCTCTGTAGGGCATGGTGAACCTGAATGCCCTTTTTCACTGGGGTGGACACATCTCTCATTAATTGCTTTTTCTCACCATTTTGGTAATTCAAACCATTTGTCTTTTTTCTAAAAAAAAAAAAAAAGTGCAAGTGTTACCCAACATAATTGTCTTATCAGTCACATCTGCAACTAATCTGTATTTAGGAGAACCTGCTAATAACATCATTTCAAGCCACTGTAGGCTAAACATGCTGCATGTATTATCTCAGATGACCACATTCTAACTGCCCTCTGGTGCAGGGCTTCATATATCCATCTATTCCTGATGATTCTAAGGCTCTGTGTGACTGTCATATATATCCAGGGCCATATGCTTCATAGCAACCATGCCAGGACTTGGAAGGAGGATGGTCCCAACTAGAATTCTAAACAATGTCCACTAGTGGTATTTTAACCTATCTATGAATGGATCTGGATATAGTTCTGAGCAGTAAGTCTTTCCTGTTAGGAACAAGTTGGTGAGAGGAAAAGATGGAAGCTCATTCCCTCATGGAGCTCCTGATAAACTGTTTATTTCCACGTGCCCTGTTTAGTTTTTACAGTCAATCTACTACAGCCTAGAGTCACCCAAGAGGATGCTTCTGCTGAGAAACTGCCCGGAATAGATTGGCCTATGGGTATGTCTATAGAGCATTGTCTTGAATGATAATTAATATAAAAGGGTCCTTGCCACTCTGAGCATCATCCTTAGACAGGGCTAAAAAAAAAGAATATGTAAGAAAACTAGCTAAATATGAGCCCTAGAACATACCAACCATCAGAATTCCTCCATGGTTTCTGCTTCCAGGTTCCTGCCTTGAGCTCCTGTCCAGCTTCTCTCAATGATAAACAGTGACATGGAAAGGAAATTCAAATAAACCTTTTCTTCTATGAGTTGCTTTTGCTTAGAATGTTTCATCATAGCAACTGAATGAAACTAGAATATCCACTACTTCAGGCTTCTCTAGTAGCCCTCAGCTCCCTCCTTGTTTCTCCCTACTTTATACCACTTCTCTACAGGAATACCATCTTTCTTGCCTTACTTTGACTTTTCCTTTCATCTCACTCTCATTCCCATGTCCACTGAACTTCCCAGAAAGTCAGAAAAGTTAGACACAGTAAGAAATTTTGTATAAAATTCACAGATAAATTTCTAAGTGTTCGTCTCTAATAGATTCCTTGTGGGGTTTTTCTTATTTAATCCTCAAAATATCCATAAAGCAGAGAGTATTTTATCCTCATATATGGATGAGAATATCCATTCATCCTCTCAATTCCCACTGTCTCATTCCTCAAGTTTATTGAAAGATTTTTGTCCTCTGTACTGAAGAATAAACGCTCAGGCAAAAAACACAGCTTCCTAGAAGAGTCTGACAGAGGCCATTCCTCCTTTCTTTCATGGCCCACTGAATGGGTCTGCAGTTGACTCATTCATGACGAGGCCACGTCTCTTCTGTGTTGGGGAGCTAAGAATGTTAATACCTACGCCACAGAAGACAATAAGTGAAGCACATTGGGTGTAGTGGCTACCAACTAACTGCCTGTGTTAAGGTGCTGATGGACAGGTAGCCCCACCTGCCAGCGCTGTCCTGCTCTAGTCAGTCTGTGTTTAAAGTGCATCCTGACAAGTCCACTAAAGATGAAAGAGGGCTGGAGCAAGGGACAATGGGCTGGCTAATTGCAGGAATAAACTTTATGGCTTGGGGACAGGGCCACCATAAACCTTCTCCATGCTGTGCAGAACAGGTCGAGATGGCAACAGCATGCCTTGGCTGGTAGCTTTACTTGGCTCCTCAAGGGAGCAATGGTGTGCCAACCAGCCTGTTCTCTGCCTGCCTCCTTGTCCATGTGAGGTCTGCAGTTATTGAACTTTGAGGTAGTTAGAACTCCTGGCACAAAGCAGAATCTGTGACTCTCGGGGGCCTTAGAGGATGTAAGATGCTCAACTCCAGGAATTGGCACTTTGGAGTATTGAGTTGTTACCCACAGATAAGACCAAATGACAGAGTGCAACATATTCCATCAGCTTTTAAAGGTCATCTAGATGGGTGTGGCGGCACACGCCTTTAATCCCAGCACTCCGGAGGCAGAGGCAGGCAGATTTCTGAGTTTGAGGCCAGCCTGGTCTACAAAGTGAGTTCCAGGACAGCCAGCCAGGACTATACAGAGAAACCCTGTCTCGAAAACCAATCAAACAAACAAACAAAAGAAAACCAAAGTCATCTAATCTATCCTCCTGCCTCCTCTTTGGATCAATTCAGAATCATTTCAGGCTAAAAATGGTTCCTGTTTTAAAAATTGCCAAGTATGAAATTGTGTGTGGATGTACTTTAACAACTTATATGACCCAAATCAAAAGTTTCCTCAAGTCCAACTTTGATCACTTGGTACAAGGGCTATTTCCCCTCGTGTATTGGTAGACAGTATCTCACTGGCATCTTGAATATTTTAGAGGGACTTGGAATTCAATTTTATTCAATACGTATTTCCTGAGCTGCTGAGTCCCTGGGCAAATGTTGGGGGTGAGAGGACTACATGGACATACCAGGCTTTCTCCCTAACACAGGATACAGATTTCATGATAGGTGTGTGGTATGTGCCTGTAATCCCAACACTCAAAAATCCGAGGTAGGAGGATTGTGAGTTCAAGGCAAACCTGGGTTACAGAGTACAATTCTCACATCCATAACAATGCAGAATGTCACTGTTGACATCATAAGGCCACGGGAGGAGTTGGGAGCCAGTGATTTTATCTAGAGCCAAGTAACTTCCTTTTGCAGGTAACATATATGAGAGGGTACTTGTGTCCAATAAGCTCCACAAAAAGATGAATACAGAAGTCTGAGCAAGTTGGTCCCAGTTGTCTTCTCTCAGAGGAGGAGGCCTGAAGAACCCGGTTGCACTATCAGTCTGGAGCTTTGCCTCAGATGACATAGGTTTTCTCTGTAGATCACAAAGCTTATATGCTGCTCAATCATTTTTTTCAGCCATCCATGTTTTGAATTAATGGTTATTAAACACACCTCTTCCCTGGACCTGATCCAAGGTGGATCAGAGAAGCTCATCACTGAGGCCTCAAGGTCTCTATTCTCATAATTCATACATTGAAATCTAGTTCACATAGTAACAGTACTGGTAGAAGCATTGGAAGGAGACTGGGTACAGACCTTATAAAAGACACTTCAGTGAGTAAGTTCACTTCTAACTACCTGATGCTAGAAGGTGCTAACTTTTAACCAGAAAAGACAAGATGGAACCTTGGTTTGGAGCTTGCCTGCCTCTGATACTGTGAGAAATAAAGTTCTGATGTTTTAAGCCATCTAGCTTATGATATTTTGTAATAGTGGCCTAAACAGACTAAGACACATACCTTTGTGTGCAGGAGACAGATGAATAAGAGTAATTGATTAGTAATATGTATTGATCTCAAGCCCTGCAGTAAAACACTACAAAGAGGGAGAGAGAAGGACTTTGCTGATCTTAAAGTGCAATGGGGAATAAAACTGTGAGAATGTCATGACATCTTAAAGTGTTGTCTTCTGTCGCAACCCACTTCTCCCACCAGCAGAGACAATGGAAAGAACAACACGGACGCCAAGGCAAGTCTTATGCAGCTGCAGCCGCTTCTCTTTATTTGCAGGTATCACACAACTTCCCCAGCTTCCTTTATTCTGCTTCTCCTTTATTATCTTTCTCCTCCTGGGACTGCCCACAACTTATTCTCTTCCATTCACTCACGTCACCTCACACCACCCAATCATAGATGCACACACCCAGGCAGCATGCATGATAGGCTGATAGAATGGTATCGCAAGGCATTATGCCATCTCTCCAGTGAGTTACATGCACTGCTTTTATTGTGCATGACTGAGACTGGGATAGACAAGCAAAGGTCACAGGGCTTGGCATAGAGCCAGGGCGCCAACTTGGCTCATGCACCTGTGCCCACTTCCCACAGTCTACTGCAAACCAATCCCTTCAGTGGCACCTTGCTTTATCTTCATAGTAACCATATACACAACACAGCACATTGCAATATACTGTTGTCTGATGGTCTCTCGTTTGTGGTTGGAATGTCTCATGAAGCTAGGATCATTGACTTACCTGCTACTCTATTGTAGAGTTTAAAAGTATGCATTTCCCCATGATAGAATTGAAATGTCTTCTATCTACCTATCAGTCTCACCCATCCATTTATCACACCCATCTGCTTATCTACTCATTCAGCCATCCATTCATCTACTCACCTACTCATTTACCCATACATCTATCTACCAACCTGTTCACCTATCATTTATGTATGTGATTATAATGGCATGTAAAAGTTAATGAATTCTTTAAAGCAATGAATTAATTTAAGAGTTCAGAGAAAGAAGAAGTAAGCACAAAAGATGCTAAATTAACATCATTAGTCATCACAAGACAGAAGATTAAAAGCCCAATAAGAAAGCAGTACATATCAACTAGAATGGCTAAAATTAAAAAAAAAAAATCTAACCAAGCACTGGTGCTGGCTGAATCTACTAATTGGCAGAGTCTGACTAGAACAGTTTTAGGCATTGCTTTAATAAGCTAATCTACACTTAAGTCAGCCATTAACCTTATAGTTGTTTGTCTAAGAAAAAAAACAGGTGTATACATGTTATATCTAAATGTATCTCCCAAATCCACATGTTAGAAACTTATCCTGAACTTGCTTTTGTGTACATATTTCATTTAAGTCACACTGCTCTGACCTCATGGATGTGTTGATGTCATGATGAAAGGCAGAGGAGTTTATTCCTTTGTCAGTCTGTGTTCTCCTGTATGAGGATACAGCCTCCCTCCAGGTGATGCAGCATTTGTGATGCCATCTTGGAAGCAGAAATTCCAGATTTCTTCAAAACCTTTTCCAGCTATAAACATTTTGACCTTGGAGATCCAATCTCCAGACTGTAATACATTCTTATTCTTTGTAAGTTACCCAGTATCAGGAATTCTTCCTAGAACAGTTTAAACAATAAACAATCTATAACATGAATGAAGCTAGAACAATGGTGATTTCATTCACATAAAATTCTAGAAATTTCCACCCAACCTACAGTGATACAGAAGCCTGTTGGATGCCTGGGAGCTGATTACAGAGTACAAGAGGCATGAAAACAGATGACACAGATGAAAAGGAACACAAGGAACTTAGGGGTAAAATAGGGAAGCTCATTATCTTGATTTCAGTGAGAGTTTCACAGGTACACAGTTGGGGGAAATTCAGACTATCAATTATATATGCAATAAAAATCTATATACATACATATATATTAAGTCAGTTATGTCAAATTTTAAAAAGAAAATATTAGGAAATATTAAAAGTGATATATTTTAAAATATCTTTTAAAATATTTAAGTTGTTCTGGACATTTCTAATTTTAAATATTGGATGGTGAGTATGAGGTGATGATCTCCAGCCTCAAAAATGATTAGGAAGAACTTTGCCTGTTGTATTTTGGAAATTTGCCATGTGTCTTCCAAATTTTATGTCAGTCAAGCTCTGCAACAATCACAGGGTGGTTAATCTTTTTCTTTTTTGATACAGGATTTCTCTGTATAACCCTTGCTATCCTGGAACTCACTGGGTAGACCAGGTTGTCCTCAAACTCAGAAATCTACCTGCATCTAGGTTAAAAGGTGTGAACCACCACACTCACTTTAGGGTAGTTACTCTTATTACCACCCGTTTCAGTTACAGAAATAAATTCAGGAAAACCAATAACTTGTCAAAGATTCCAGGGTTACTGTGGTGATTTGAATGTGCTTAGCTCAAGGAGTTGCACTATTAGGAGGTGTGGCCTTGTTGGAGGAAGTGTGTCACTGTGGGTGTGGGCTTTAAGACCCTCATTCTAGCTGCTTGGAAGCCAGTCTTTTCCTATTTGCCTTCAGAACAAGATGTAGGACTCTCAACTCCTGTACCATGCCTGTCTGGATGCTGCCATGTTCCCACCTTAAAGATAATAGACTGAACTGCTGAACCTGTAAGCCAACCCCAATTAAATATTGTCCTATATGAGTTGCCTTGGTCATGTTGTCTGTTTATAGCAATAAAACCCTAAGCCAGCTACCAACAGATAAAAGCCCATTCTTGAAAACAACCCTATTTAATAAGCAATTTTAAATTCATTCATCAATATTCAAAAGATATAGAATATCTACTACTTTGAAAAATTGAGAATGGTCTGGATAGAAAGGTTGGCCTGAGACAGTTGAGTCTACTGACAAGGACTTACTGCAAATATTTAGACTGAAAATCACTATAATAATTCAAAAGTATAAACAGTGATAAATGCTACAGTTGTTTGTTCTTTCTCAGCATTGTGCCAACACCAACCTCCATCACCAACACCAACCTCCCATCCACCCCTATCACTATAACTAAGCCCTCCATCACCTTTTACTGGGACAGGTCAGCCTCCCATGGTTTTCCCTTGCTCAAGTGCTTCAGCACAGCCCAAGGATGTATCTGTAGCACTCTGTGCTATCTTGCTGCTTTCCTCAACTCCCCTAGTGATTTGCTGGGAGACTGAAATGCAATCTCTAATTCTAATTTGAATTTCTCCTATCCTGTCTTACATGATGCTTTCTCAACTCTCTTCAGCTTCACCAACATTCTCTCTGCTTTCTAAAAAAGTATTAATGGATTCTACTACTGTCTGGACAAGTTCCCTGAAAAATTAAGTTGTCCCAATGCAATAGTAGTAAGAGAAGGCCTTAAAGAGAGCTCTTCCTTTGTGGATGGTATCAGATGCCCTTTAAGGGCTAAAGGAAAGTACTTCATTCATTTAGTTCCTTTGTCTTAAACTACATAAAGACAGTGGTTCTTCCATTTGGAGCAGTCAGGGTACTCTCTTAGAACAAATCCCAGAATGTCATTAGGTACTGAGCCTCCCCATGGTACAGTCTTGGACTTCTTTCTCAGTCTTCAGAACTGTGAGAAATTTCTGTCCTATATCAATTGCCTAGTCTATCACATTATAGCAACATGGATTAAAGATAAATCTCTGCCTTGTGTTCTTTGTATTTGATATCCTATGGACTTCTGTATGGCTCATTCTTTTACACTATGATCTTAGCTCAAATTTCAGGCCTCCTCTTGCTGTCTCAAACAAAGCAGTTCTTACACTTGACCTCACAGAACTCTTTTTACAATTATGTACCAGGGTCTTTCATAGCTTTTTATGCTTGTTTAATTATTATATTACCTGTATATTGCCCAAACATAAGAACAATAAATGTATCAGTTTGTACTTATGATTATATTCTCAGCACTGAGAGCAACACTGGTAATTATTTAGAATGTAAAACATCCCCCACAGGCTTAAATGTTTGAAAATTTGGTTTCCAGATCATGACACTGTTTTGGAAGGTCATGGAATGTCACAGAGAGTCACTAGAGGTAGGGACAGAGGTTTTACAGCCCAACCTCACTTCCTATCCTCTGTGACTTCTGTTCCACCATTGTGAGAGAGTGAGGGGACTCCCATCTGCATACTCTGCCCACCATGGAGCCACCTGCAACCAGGATGACTTGTGTTCCATCAAACCAGGACTCAGAATAATCCCTTCTTTCAAGTTGCTTCTTGTCAGGTATTTGGCTACAGCAATGAGAAAAGTAACAAATACAGTGGGGCCACCCATCAATCCTTAACGACTGTTAAATGAACACACTGACTATATGACAGAGTAGGTGGTCCCCCAGTGAGCTCCAATCCAAAACTTGACCTGTAGATGCTAGAGCCCAACACACGGGGTCAGCAATGGTCAATACATCATCTTGGATAAATGCCACTCCCAATGTGTATGGCAAGTGTTAATGATTTGTTTTTGTCCTTTTTAAAAATTTTTAAGTGTGAAAATCATATACTAGAAGATAACAAGTGGAAAATGTCTGAGAAATCTGATAAAATATCCAAATATAAAATTTGCCATACTTTATCTGATCTATACTTACTTTCTAATTTCACCTCTTTGTGCTTTCATAGGGTCAAACAAGCTTGATCTGGTCTCTGAGCTGAGCTAAACATTGCTTAGCAACACCTGGCCTCACTGCCTGCGTCCTCTCAGAACTTATCTGCTATGATTATTTGTTTGTGAAATAACCTCAATCTAAACTCCAAACTAGCTGAATATTCAACCGCTTCTTAGTCTCACAAATCATTTTCTTCTTTGGAGCTATTCTAAGCACAGAACTTCACAGCACCTCTCCCTGGATTGCTGAACCTGCCAGCTCTTCCTTCTGGCTGCCAAGAATTAGCAGCATCAATAAATAGTCAGAAAAGTCAGCTGTAAATAACTTGAGTTTCCATCCATTATAATCAATAAATAAATTATAGTGGTACTGGGCAGTGGCCCAGATTATTAGGGGGTCTTTCTGTGGCTTTTATAGAACCTCAGTTTTTCATGGTTCTTAGTGGTAGTGGGCAAACTACACCAGGAAAGAAACTCAGACTGGAAAGCTAATGGGGCCAGAGACAAACAACAGTCTGAATTATGCAGCATTTCTTTTTTCTTTTCTTTCTTTCTTTCTTTCTTTCTTTCTTTCTTTTTTTTTTTTTAAATTCTTCTTTGTGAGGGCTGTTTCCTAGTTGCAAAAAACCAGACAGGAAACAAAAGAATTTTCCTTTTTTTTTTTCCTTTTTGCTCTTTTTTAAAAAACAAACAAACTATTCCATGCCTGTCTGCTTGTAGATGGGTACCATTGACAACACAGAGAAGCGAGAACCCAGACAATGAAGCCAGTCCCTACCCACGTACTGCCAGACACTGGAAAAAAGAATAAAACTAAAGGAACACCATTGTAAAAGCATAATGGCCTTGTCTTCTACCTTTCTTGTGGCACAAAGCCCAACTGGCTAGCATGGTTATCCCTCCTCCCCACCCCCACCTCACTCTGTCTACTTTAAGAGCATTCCTGCTTCAGGCCTCTTGCCCACTTCTTCACAAGAGCAAGGCACAAAGCCCTGAGATTTGACCATCAAGTACCATAGCTCAGGTTACAGTGTGAGTGAGTGAAAACATTTTTCCTTATTTATATAAAATGAAATGTAGGAATGATGCTTTATGAAGAAGGCTTAGGGGTGCTTAGGCCTCCTTAGAAAGGTGCTGGTACCATCTACTGTTAGAGTCTCCTTTGAGTTGCTATGGCTCAGGCATGGTGGAAGAAGCACTTTCGTTATTTCATAATATCCTTTGGCAGCGTCCCCTTTAAGCAGAGATGTGAGAAGGTTTGACAAAGGTTAGAGCTCTTAGGAGGACTTAGCCTTGGCAGAGGTAGGGTAGAGATGGAGATGAAACAGTACTATGTGTAAACACATCAGTCTATGTGAGTGTGTGACTGTGTATGTTTGTGTGTAAACAAAGACAACTAAATGCAATTTTAGATATTTTTGAATGAATAAATGATCGAAGCAATGATCATGATATTTTTGTACCCTGTTGTTCTCAATCTCAGTGGATGGACTTCTTAGACCACCAAGTCCCCAGGAGATTCCACTACTCAGCCTGATAAATCCAGTTAAAACATCTACCAGTTTTAACTTTGGTGTTTCTTTGCCATGGACACTATTTCCTTACTGTGGAAATTTCCTGACCTCTATAGAAAACAAACATGGACTTCAAATCATTTTCCCCATTAAATATTCCCCATTTAATAGGAGCAAAGCCTTAGAAAATAAATTGACTTTTCTGGCCCTGTTTTCTTACCCAAAGATGTGGGTTGTCTATCCACATACAGAGGGTAGGATGCATGCTCCATGCACTTGTCTGTGTGAAAGTGCTTTGCAAGTTAGGAATGCTGTCTGATACCAACTCTCATTTCACTTCTTTGCTCTTTAAGACTGAAGAGGAGGCAGTTGCATCTGATGAATTCTGGGTTCCTAAACATCACATTCAGGTGACAGTAATTGGTTTGAGAGGAAGGTTTCTGATTCAGAAACCTGAAGAAACAGGAGTGGTTTTCCCAAATAATAGAAGTCTAGCAACTACCTTCCAAAATACTTGGCATAGCCGAGCCAGTGTGTGGCTCATGCTTGAGGCTACTGTTGGTTTAGTTGTGGGTTTACTTCGGTACTTAAAACAAGAATAACATGAATTACTTGGTGTTCTGGTATGTTCTATATAAAACAAAAACAAAATACAATCATAAAACAGAACAGGCTCACAAACTCAGAATGTTATAAAACCAGAAAGCAGGCCTAATGTGAGCTGAGCTGAGGTGAAGGAGCAACACTCCAACATCCATCAAGATCCATCTCTATGGAACTTGGGGGTCAACAATTAGAGAGAGAGAGAGAAAGAGAGAGAGAGAGAGAGGGAGAGAGATATCTGGGTCAGGAGTGGGAAGGAGAAGAAGTCAAGCAGGACTACAGCATTTCTAGAAAAAGCAGTAATGGGCAAAAGGAGACCACAGAATGAGGCTTCTAGAGAGAAGGACCAAATTTCTAAACAAGGCATAAAAGCTTGCAGCCTGGGAACCACGTATATGGCTCATTCAGTAAAATCCTTGTTGAACAGCATGAAGACCTGAGTTAAATCCTCAGCACCCATGATATATGCCTATATTCCCAGTGCTGGTGAAGAGAAAGGCACAAGTAACACTTGGAGCTCACTGGCCTGCCAGCTGAGGTGAATCCATGAGCTCCAGAGCTTGTGAGAGGGCCTGTCTGAAACATCAAGGTGGGAAGCTCCCAAAGGACAGTGGCAAAGTTGAGCTTTGACTTCCACCCACACTTATGTACATATGCACTCCCACACACACATATGCATGCACACACATAACAAACAAAGAAAAGCAGCTCACAGTATCAGAGTCCTGAACTGTTTAAAGTATTACTTCTGACTAACATATTTCCACAGAGTAAGAAAATTAGCAGCAGGCTAAGTTCATACAGCACCATCATTAATAGGACTATTGGCAAAACTCAACTCTTTATATGAGGTCTAGACTGCCCTTGACCTCAACCTGAGTCCAGACTCAGCAGTGTACTTCTGTGTGGTTCAGAATGTGAGGGGACTGCAAGTTCCCCCACACAGCAACAGCAGGACTTATGATGATCAAATCTGTATGGTTGTCAAGTCTCCAGTGATTCCCAGACTTCTGTCTGTTCACTAGTCTATGAGTGAACAAATAGAATGTCTAAGAGGACCATTAGGCATAATTCATCCCCATACCATTCTAGGCTAGAAAAAAAAATTCTAAAGAAGAGATGCTCAGGGTAAGAATGTGGATGCACTTAGATTGGAACCTAGTTGGACATACATTCTTGTGAAGTGTACACAATAGGAAGGGATGCCACTCAAATTCTTTTGTAGAAATACTCAGTCATTACTTTCTTCAAGGTATATTTCAGCTAGAAATTGTTTCCTGTGGTCTTACATCATCATTTTATACATATGCCCAACAGTTCAATAGAGACAAAGAAATGTGCTGTCAACAGCCAGATGCATCACAAGAAGCTGAGAGCTTAAGTTGTAAAAATTGTATCATGCTAGCTCTAAGTTCTTACCTGAGAAGCAGATGCTCGCCAGTCCACTTCCAGGGTACCACCCTGGTCCTTTTGCCCTCAAACTAAACTTGCACTTTCTTTTGAAACATAAATTAGTGGGGCAACAAGTCATCAATTTGAGGGCACTATCCACTTCATTTTATGAATGTAGAAGTCTTCACAAAAAGGAAAGAAAAAAAGAAATGAAGGAAGAAAAGATAGAAAGCAAGAGAGGGTGTTGGTTAACCTCATCTGCAAAGGGAAAGAAGAAAGGAGACAGACCCAGTCAACTAGACAAAAATGGCTCAGGACTAACACCATGATGTCTCATACATTTCTAGCCCTAGAATAAGAAGTTTCACTTTCTCATTTCTTCACCCAAAATAAAACTTGAACTTCTCACTTCCTCACCATTTCACTTCTAGTTCACATTGTACAAGTATCTTCCACACCTACTTGTGGGACATGTCTGGCCCACTCCTTTAGTCTTGAATGTCACAAGAAGTTCTGAGATTTGCTCAGTTACAAATATATTTCACCAGTTTCTTTGCCACTCCCACACACTCTTGGATTTTAAGTGCTTTAGCCTTTCTAGGGTCCAGGCAGCTGCTGTGAGATAATGATATAAAACTCCAAGCTCTGGCTGTGAGTAACTCAAGCCAGCAATCATTCCATGAGCCATCAATCTCCCCTGTGAAGAATGACCATTCCTGGTCTTACAGTCAGACTCTCTTTTCTTTATTATTATGATGTAAAGACATTATTTGAGTAAATTGTAAGTTTATCTGCATAGATCATCTCTGCATTTGCAACTTTTTAGCTTCCAAGTTTCTTATCCTCAGCTATAGACTCTCATCCCACAGGGTGCTGTCAGCCCTGAGCCAAACCTGCCAAGAGAGATCACTGTTTATCATAACTTGGTACCAGAGATTTTCTCTGTCTATCTGGTTCTCCCTTTTACATCTTTACAAAACAGTTCCTATATTTGTTTAAATCTAACTTTCCCCTGGGTTACCTTCCATGACATCTGTTTTTTAAGTGCTCAGGGAGCAGTGGTTAGAGACTGAAAAAGAACTGCAGGCTTTGAAAAGATGTACAAGGCACAGTGCCCACACTTAGAACTTCCCATCCAGAAGGACTAAGTGGAGTACTGAAATGGTCATGATGTCAAACATGTAAACCATTTTTGTAAGATGGGTATAAAGTCGGGTATAAAGGATAGGGATTAACACAGTGACTTGGGTTGAGGGAGGTCATGTTTGCAGCAGATTTAATAAGATGTTGAGGGTTGTAGCAGTTAGAGTGTGGGTAGACATCTATCTACATCTTTAAAATGTACACAAGTAGGAGCAGTGAAGTAATGGGTTGAAGTACATGTGGCTTTTTACATTGGATGCAGCAATTGGTTCAAGTAACTTAATAATGAAAGCATTCATTGCATCTTTATGAGTTGACCAAGATTGGTTATCTCAGTGGGACAGCAATAACAGGTTTCTATGTTGGCTTCTCTGCAGTTTTTCTCACATGCTTTCTCCTACTTATGGAAGAATAACTTCAGAAACTCCAATAACCGCATCTCCATTCAATAAAAATGCATAATGAGCCACGCCTCTTAGATTAATTGTCCAAGTGGGAAATCATTTGTGAAAATTTCAGATAACATTTTTTCCTTGTTTAGGACAGTATGGCTGGTCACTGGCAATAGGGCATGATGTGAAAAGATTAACTTAAACACTATTTGAACTGAAAAAATAAAGGGTTATATGCCCATCTTTTAAATTTTCAGGTATTTCTTTGCTTTTGGATAGATAAATCCTGCTACCCTTACCTGGAAATCCTAAAGTATGCCTTAAACAACAACCAAGTTCCAGAGCTATTTTACAGTGAGTCCCTACACTTGTGAATGTTAGTGTTAGGGATTACTTGTTTCCTGGTTTTGTCTCTAGCATGATGTCTGACCTGTATTATATGCTCAGCCTATTGTCTGTCAACTGCACAGATGTTTGGTGAGTTCACAAGTGGATAAGGATGAGAAAACAGAGTGGAAGGGGAATGAATGAGGAATGACTGAATAAACATGAACGCTGTGTGAATTCAGCATGAATGAAAAGAGGCTGAATAAGTAATTATGAATAAATGAATGAATGATAACTTAGTTACTAAGTGTGTCTGTGTGTGAGGGGGGGGTAAGGTTGGCACTTGTGATGGAGTTGAGGAGCATCTCAGGCAGTTCCTAGGTAGTGTGTGCCTCTCTCTTCCTCCTCTGTCTTCTATGATCTAATAATTCAGCAAACTCCACAGCACATGGCACAGCCAAACTCCCCCTGCCATGAACTCCTGTGGCAAGTTTAGGCAAGCAATTCCCTGACTCAACTTGATAAGGAAGAAGAGTAATTTGCTCAAACAAGACACTATTGAAATATCCTTGGCTTCTTAGAGGAAACTGTGCTATGTGTCTTTATTTTCCCTCTTGCTTTGATATTTCAGCTTTTAATTCCAAGCAAAAGCTCACCATTAATTGACCAGAAATTTCATGAGCTTGAAAATATCTTTGAGTTGATCAAAATGTTCATTTTCTTGATGATCACCAAGAATATATGACCCAAAGACTTGCCTTGAAAAACTTCCTAGAGTCACTTTGTCATCTTAGCTGGATAGACCCATGGGGCTAGAGCCATAACAGTTCAAATAGCTTAGCAGTAATAACAAATAATGCCACTCATCCTTGAAGAAGGCATGTAGCATATCCACATCCTTGGACATGCCTGTAGCAAGCATGTCCACTTTGGCCTGCATGTGGTGCTACCACCCATGTTCACTCCCAGTTCCTTCTATCACTAATTCTTAGGAGGGGAAAAACTAAATAAATTCCAGGACAATTTTCCCATTGCCTTCTGCATTGTCCACTTTCAGTATCCAGAGAAATAAGGCATTTATGTAGATATGAAATTCCAGGTTCTGTCCATCATATCTTTTAGAGGGTAATAGTTAAGGATACAGGCTCTTCAGTGAGAGCCAACCTGAGGCCAAGTCCTATATATCTGAAACCTAGGAATCTGTGTTCTTGAGTAAGTTACTTCCCAAGCCTCTTTGCACCTGCCAGTTTTCCTCTATAATAAAGGGTGATCTTAGCACTTGCTCCATGGAGCTGTTGCAATAAATAAAAGCCATAAAGGAGTGGAGCTAAATGGAAGGTGCCTCTTACAGAGTCAGAATTCAATAAACATTATCTTTTATTATCATCACTATTCTCCTTGTTCAGCTTACTTCTTTGGAGATTACTCAGGTGAAACAAGAGCTTCTTGGAGAAAATGTGTGCTTTTGTGTCTCACAGAACTACATGGATTCAGTCCACAAGAAATGTCCCTCCCAGGAAAAAGGACAAGACAAAGGCACCACCAGAGAGGGAGACTGATTTGCTTTGAAAAGAATCTCACAATTGGAAAAGAAAACCTAATCTGATCCATGAAATTGAGGTATAGATAATAAAAGTGTCAATAAAAAGCAGTGGTCAGTTACTGGTTGGCTAAAAAAAAAAAAATTCATCATAGTTCAAAGAAATATGGACCCAGTCACCTTGTCAGTGTGCATGTGCCACCCCTCCCTCTGTCACCCTGGCAGCAGATCTGCTTCATTTACTTATAACAAAAGAGGGAGAGAAAAAAAAGTTTTATTATCTCTTAGCTGTGTGCCTCAGGGCCAGTGGAACTGTCTATGGAAGACTGCACCAGCACTAGCTCCTGGATCCCAGAGGCAGCATGTATCACCAACAAATGGAAGCTGAATGTAGATTTCTCCTCCTCTAGCCTCTGGGATGTGTTTGTTGTAGGAACAAGAAAAGAGGACTCTTCCAGTTTCAAGGGATGGCTTAAGACTCCCCAAAGATCCTTCCTTCACTGAAATTACAAGGATTCCTGAAGACCCAGCTATGAATTTCAAGTACAGAAATACAGAAATGTGAGAGAGTCTATGTATGTGAACACTGGTCAAAGAGCATGAGTTTGTCTCCTGGGTAACCACAGCCCATAGGCCCCAGTACAGGGGAATGCCAGGGCCAGGAAGTGGGAATGGGTAGGTTGGGGAACAGAGTAGGGGGAGGGTATAGGGGACATTTGGGATAGCATTTGAAATGTTAATGAAGAAAATATCTAATAAAAATAATAAATAAATAAATAAATAAATAAGTAAGTAAATAAATAAATAAATAAATAAGAAAGAAACATCCCTAAGGCAGTAACTCTGCATGGCAGGATTGCCTACTAGAGGAAGGATTCCTAGCACTATTGCCTATGCCCCATAGAGGAAGGATTCCTAGCACTGTCTCCTATGCCCCATAGAGGAAGGGTTCCTAGCACTATCACCTATGCCCCATAGAGGAAGGGTTTCTAGCACTATCACCTATGCCCCATAGAGGAAGGGTTCCTAGCACTGTCTCCTATGCCCCACTGCTGACTTGCACCTTCATGATACAGTACAGTGCCTGGAACATAGTAGATTCTCTATACAGACTTCAAGAGCTAGCCAACTAGAACTGACATATAATATGCAGTAAGAGGAAGAAAATGAAGAGAGAGAGGGAGAGAGAGAGAGAGAGAGAGAGAGAGAGAGAGAGAGAGAGAGATTCCTTAAGAGCTTTCTGCCAGATAGATAGCATTGATGAACAATATTGTCTGGCAGAAAAGAGAAGGAAGAAAGGAGAAGGAGAAGATGCCCTGTCCCTCAGTGTGTCACAACCACAGGAAACTTCTGAAAAGCAGTGATTGGTCTCCATACACCCTAGGCTCACTGGTTATACTCTCCTTGGGGTGAGAACTAAATAATATATACACTGGTTTTTACAGGAACCTCTCAAATAAAAATACTGAGGCTCTAAAGGAACTAGAACTTGAACCACACCCAAGCTAACAAAAGCTCATTTCTCCTGCAGCATCCCATCAAGGAAAGTTGTCAGGAGCAAACCAATCATGAGTACAATTGACTCAGTCAGACATTGTTACCATGCATTACCAGACTGTGTAGTCCCTTGGGACAACCTGCTCCATGAACAGTAGACTTCCAGGTCTGAGATCTGTGTGTATGTGTGTGCTTTTGTGTGTGCATGTGTGCCTGTGTGAATGTGTGCCTGTATGTGTGTTTGTGTGTCTGGGTGCATGTGTGTTTGTGTGTGTCTATGTATGTGTTTGTGTGTATCTATGTATGTGTTTGTTTGAGATCAGTGTAGGAGTTTTTCATGTAGGAAATATAGTCATGTGATTCCATATAGCTTTTACCCACATCCCTACTATGCACACACACACACACACACACACACACACACACACACACATCCAGGCACACATGCACACACATATAGCTTTTACCCACATCCCTACTATGCACACACACATATACACTGCACACATATACACTGATCTCAAGCCTAACCCTCTCCATAGGTCTCTGTTTGGATGTATGTCACTAGTTCACTGCCTTGTCTAAAATACAAAACAGGTTTGGCTGGTCCTCTTGACTGACCAAGGATTCCATTAGGTAGTTGGCACCAGCAAGCTGTTTGTAAAGAGCCAGAGTGTAAATGGTTTGGATTCGCTGGACTAAGCCATCTCTATGTAACTGCTCTACTCTGCTCATGAAATTTGAATGTCAGTTAATTTTTTGTGTCATAAAATGTTCTTTTTCTTTGTTTTTTATTCAACTATTTTAAAATGAAACAGCAAAACAAAACATTTATCTTTCTAGTTATCCAAAACACGTTAAAAGGCTGATTTTAGTTAATGTAGTTTGCTGTTACCTGAGTTAGGCAGAATGATGCTGTTTAGGGCAGAACAGGGGGCCTAGGCTTCATGGTCACAGTTTTATAGGGACATCAGGAAAACACATCCCAGATGACAACATAGTCTAGTTCTGCTCAAAAAACTACTGAGATAGTAGAGAAATACCTCATTATGTACAGTGTTTTACCATGTAAGATTGAGGACCTGAGTTTGATCTCCAGAACATACATAAAGGTTTGTACCAAATATTTATAATGTCAGCATTGGAAAGTAGAAATTAGTGGATTTCTGAGGCTTGCTGGCCAGCAAGCATAGCCTACTAGGCAAGCCTCAGGTCCCAATGGAAGATCCTATCAAAACCAAAAATGGTAGACAGTATATGAAGCAGAGGTTGACCTCTAGCCTCTTGACACAGGTGTGTATATACATACCTGTGCATACATGAACCTGCATTCAAAGGAGCACATGTGCATTCGTGTGCATGGACACACACACATACATACACATGCATGCACACACAGAGACACTGAGGAAGGATCAGGAGCAACTCACTCTCTAGAACCTGGATCCTATATTAGGACTTCCAAAGAAGAGAATTGAGAAGCTTACAAAAATAATACTTGTTAAATTCATCTTGTGGACTCTAGACAAGGCTCCTTACTGTGCTGGCTTAAACCTACTTATATATAAATCATTTTTAGAATATTAAAGAAGGAACAGTATTTAGGGAGGAAGGATACTTAAGAAGAGGTGAAGTTTCTAGAGCATACTTGAAATGGAAGAATAGGGAGAAAACACTGTGTCTTCCATTTAATTGAAGACATGGGTGTGTATTTTCAAGCTAACTCCCAAATAGATTGTGTTTCCCTTGCACTGGTTATTTCCTACTTCTGGAAGTCCAATTAAGTGTTCAACTCTTTAATTGATATGTTTTCTTCCACATATTTCTCCCTAACCCCTGTAGCTGGAAACCAAAAGTTAAAAAAAAAAATGGCTTCAAAGAAAGGCACAGAGTCCAGGTGTGCAGCACCACCCCAGAGTAAGAGATGATTTCTTCTCTTGGGAGTTTGAATGTCAACCATTCCAGCTGCTTTGAACAGACACCATAATCAAGGCAACTCTTATAAGAACAACATTTAATTGGGGCTGGCTTACAGGTTTAGAGGTTCAGTCCATTATCATTAAGGCAGAAACATGGCAGCATCCAGGGAAACATGGTGCAGGAGGAACTGAGAGTCCTACATCTTCATCTGAAAGCTGCTAGCAGAATACTGACTCCCAGGCAGCTAGGATGAGGGTCTTAAAGCCCATGCCTACAGTGACACAGGTACTCCAACAAGGCCACACCTCCAAATAGTGCCACTCCCTGGACCAAGCATATTCAAATTATGACATAACCCAAGAGTTCTATGTTCCTCAACAAATTTGTTTATTTGAAGCTAGACTCCACAATATTCTTCAGAATCTGTTTTAAAAAGTTTAACAGAAGAGTTACCTCCTCCACAGCCTGATTCTTAGCTTCAGGTACACTGCTCTTCCTCTTGCCTCCTGGCTTTTTTCCAAGGCCAGTACTGGCTGCCCCAACAGAGCCAGCTCAGGTGAGCATGGAACACTGAGGCCCAGTCTGAACTCAGCTATCAAGCTAGACACCATTAGGGCTCTCTGAACCCCATCCCACCTACATTCTTCTTTCTCTATGCAAATGTTCTACCTGATCCCTTGACCACTAAGTTTACCTTTACCAGATTTACATAGATAGACTATAAGTTTGTGCTGACCCTGGCCTTCAAACTCAGGAAGCTCATGATCCATTGTTAGTTATCAACAATTTTCATTTATTTCAGGTCAAGAAATGTGATGGTTTGTATGTTCTTGGACCAGGGAATGGCACCATTTGGAGGAGTGGCCTTGTTGGAATAGGTGTGACCTGGTTGGGATAGGTGTGTCACTGTGGGTGTGGGCTTAAGACCCTCACCCTAGTTGCCTGGGAGTCAGTTTTCCACTAGCAGCCTTTAGATGAAGACATAGAACTCTCAGCTCCTCCTGCACCATGCGTGCCTGGATACTGCCATACTCTCACCTTGATGATAATGGACTGAACCTCTGAATCTGTAAGCCAGCCCCAATTAAATATTGTTTTTTATAAGACTTGCCTTGGTCATGGTATCTGTTCACAGCAGTAAAACCCTAACTAAGACAAGAAATAAAACAAATTACAAATATTATTGTAAATACTAGAATGATACACTAGAAAGTTTATAGAAGGTCAAATGTCTGGAAAGACAGCTGAATGCATTTACTTAGCAGGTAAGAGAGCAACAGACTAAAAATTACCTGTGGGCTGGTAAACAGGCTTTTGTAGTTAGTTGGATGCAATGCTAAACCCATCTCAAGCCCTGCCCTAGCAGTTAGTCTCCCAATAATTAAAGCCCCAAACACAGCTTACTAGGTTTAGGCATTGGAGGTGCACACAGCTTTTTCTATCTTGAGCTACATGGTTGGCAGATTGGGGAGCTCCTAGGGACTGTGGTTTCTGTTTGGCTTTCTTTCCTCCTGAGGTCTTGGGTTCCCTTAATTTTAATGCAATTAAAGAAAAGAAAAATCAGTAGGTTTTTAGCACTAGTGGGAAAGGGCTGTATTGACAGATGCTTAATCATTGTGCTAAACGAGGTTAATTCTCACCCCTGATCTTTAATAGGTTTGGTCCTGGTATGAATTCTTTAACTGATGCCACACTCAGGTCACCTGGCTGCCTGTTTTAATCAAAGGGCTTCCTCAGCTCTAATTTTTATGTTTCTAACTGTTCAACCAGCCTCCTCAGGGGCTGAAATCATTTTGCTCTTAATCCAGATTTCTCCTATGCAGAGTGTTGCACAGAGAATTTGAGGGGAACTTGTAGCATGCCCTCACCCTCTCTCTCTTTGGTGGTGTTTCTAAACATACCATGTCCCCCCACACACACACACACCTCCTCTCAGTTCTGCTTTTTCATTGTAAGACTGAGTTTTGGGTGAGCTTCCTTCCTTCACTACTGAGCTTACCAGGGACCAGGGAGTCCATGTAGGTCCTCTAGCTTGAAGACAAAGATGCAGGGATGGATGAGCTAAAACTAGAGCCTACAATTAGCCAAGCCATATTTTTAGTGCTTGCTCAGGAAATGACAAAGAGAGTTATCATATTGCCACATAAACTTGGTCCAAGTTGACAAAGAATTATTCTATCTGAGCATACAGAGAACCCTAAATCTTTTTTGTTCTCCTGCTCATTCTCCTTCTGGTTACTTCAGAGTAGAGCAGGATATGGACTGACTTGAGTATGGACTGCCAATCAGGGATGCTTTTCTCTATATAGGAAGCTACCCTCTATGCCTATATTGCCAGGACTCTGGCTCTTCATTTGGACCAAAGGACAGATTATTCTGCATAGTGGGTGTCAGACCAGATTAGCTGACCATCTGGGGACCCTAAGACCCTTTAGAGCAGTGTGATACCTACTGCTTTTTTATAGTGTAGAGGATGGCTATAAGGTACTGCTTATGAATTCTGCTTTTCCCCCAAGAACTCCTGAACTGCCTTTCACCTGTGTGCTTACTCATCTCCACTGTTCTGCTGCTGATCCTCCAGCACCATCACCTGTGTCAGAAGGCATAGCTCCCCCTTCTGCTGGCCTTGTTTGTTTTACATTCGTACATAGAACTCTTGCTTGGGTCAGGATGCTTTAACTTCAGTGTTAGTAGGCAGAGTTCATACATAAGGACTGTTTCTTAGGAGTACTGACATCCTTACTACCTCTTCACTGATGGCTTACCATAGGAAGAAAGAGTCTGTGAAAGTTGGAGTGATAGATTAGTAGTTTGGTCTGAGTCCAGTGAACTCTTCCAAAGTGCCTTTATTGAGAACAGGATATGGTAGCATCCAAACATCTGGTATTTTAAATTTGTGTTTATATTTATTTTATTTTGCATGTATGAGTTTTTTTTTGTCTATATGCATGTATGCATACCATGTGCATGCCTGATTACCCTGTGGAAAAGAAGAGGGCATTGGGTTTCTATAACTGGAGTATGGTTGATTGTGAGCTGTCACATGAGTGCTAGAACTAAATCTGGGTCCTCTGGAAGAACACCAACTCCTCTTAACCACTGAGCCACTCTAGCCCCTAAAGGATTTTTAAAACTCTTCCTAGCTATTCACTCTGGAAGCTACAAAGAAACGGCCCCACTAGAACAGTCTCTCTAGTTATCTGGATACTTGTGTAGTCATTGGGCTTCCCTAAAATACTTGATAGTAATCTCTAAAGGATGGGGGTCTATTTTATATCAGTGTCCATTAGACTGAGATGATAAGAGTTGTTTTTCATTATAGTCAATTTCACCAGAATTCTACAAGATTGCTGTTTCTATTTCATTTTATATCCCAGAACTTGGAATATGTTAAGTTCTTTCTTTAAGATCACACAGGTAGGAAGTAATGTATCTGGCATACAAGCCCCCACCATTTCTACCTCTGAAAGATGAGCCCTTTGCCCTACACCTAGTGTGCTTGGATGACCCCCTGTGCTTTCCCCCTACCCCCAGCCATCAATCTATGTATACTCAGACCCTTGCACACTGCCTTATAGGAGGTAGGTTACAAGCTAAGTGATTGATGAATGAATAAAAATACAGTCCCTCACCTCAAAGAATTTATTTACAATCCAACAGCAAAGTCAATACATAAAGGGGCTAAAAAATAATAGCAATTCAAAAGATATATAACAATCCTCCGCAACTATGCAAAGCTGTCACTACACTGTGTGAGATTAATTGCCAAATGAATGATATAGATACTAATTCTGTAGGGACAAAATGCCTGCCAAAGCATTCTGTTAAAAAAACAAGGATGCATTTAGGACAATATTAATATTTATGAAATGCCAACTTTGGGCAAAGCCTTACATGCAAAGACTACAGAGATCTTGGGTCCCAGATCCCTCAGAGACCAGTCTGTGCAGGTCAGCTCACGGACTGCAAGGGGTGAGTGAGCAGACTGCAGAAGCAACACGACACGGCTTCTGTGACAGGCAGAAGAAACACAGCTTCTGGGACAGACCCCGTTTCAGGCTCTAGACATCTGGAGAGGTGTCTGCCTGGGAGGGCTTTGCCTTGTGGAGCTTGCAAGGGAGCCATCTTGGGTCCCAGGTCCCTTAGAGACCAGTCTGCTCAGGTGAGAGTGCAGACTGCAGGGACAAGCAGAAGCAACACAGCTTCTGAGACAGACCCAATTTCAGGCTCCAGATATCTGGGCACCTTCCCTGCCTGAGGAGAGGTATCTGCTCGGGAGGGCTCTGCCTGCAGAAGCAGGTGAGGGAGCCATCTTGGGTCTTGGATCCCTCAGAGACCAGTCTGCATAGGTCAGCTCACGGACTGTGAAGGGTGAGTGAACAGACTGCAGAAGTGACACAGCTTCAGGGACAGGCAGAAGCAACACAGCTTCTGGGACAGAACCAGTTTCAGGCTCCAGACATGGGGGAGGGGGCACCTTCCCCGCCAGAGGAGAGGTGTCCACCCAGGAGGGCTTTGCCTGCTGGAGCTTGTAAGGGAGCCATCTTGGGTCCTGGGTAACTCAGAGACCAGTCTGTGCTGGTGAGCATACAGGCTGCAGAGGCAACACACCTTCTGGGACAGGCCCTGTATCAGGCTTTCATCTTTAGCCAAAAGGAAGGTCTGAACACCAGACCTCTGTGCACCTTCCCTGCAAAAGGAGAGCTTGCCTACAGAGACTTCTCTGACCACTGAGACTCAGGAAAGAGCTGGACTCCCAGGACTGCTGATAGAGGCTAACAGAATCACAGGAGGAACAAGCTCCAACTAGAGACAACTATAACAACTACAGAGATTACCAGATGGTGAAAGTCAAATGTAAGAATATTAATAACAGAAACCAAGACCACTCACCATAATCAGAACCCAGCACTCCCACCTCAGCTAATCCTGGATACCCTAACACACCCAAAAGTCAAGACTCAGATTTAAAATGATGATGATCTCATGATGCTGGTAGAGGACATTAAGAAGGACATTAATAACTCACTTAAAGAAATACAGGAGAACACTGCTAAAGAGGTAAAAGTCTTTAAAGAGGAAACACAAAAATCCCTTAAAGAACTACAAGAAAAAACAACCAAACAGGAGATAGAATTGAACAAAACCATCCAGGACCTAAAAAGGGAAGTAGAAACAATAAAGAAAACCCAAAGTGAGACAACTTTGGAGACAGAAACCCTAGGAAAGAAATCAGGAACCATAGATGTGAGCATCAGCAACAGAATACAAGAGATGGAAGAATACAGAAGATTCCATAGAGAACATGGGCACAACAATCAAAGAAAATGCAAAATGCAAAAAGATCCTAACTCAAAACATCCAGGAAATCCAGGACACAATGAGAAGACCAAACCTACGGATAATAGGAGTAGATGAGAATGAAGATTTTCAACTTAAAGGGCTAGCAAATATCTTCAACAAAATAATAGAAGAAAACTTCCCAAATGTAAAGAAAGAGATATCCAAGAACATACAAGAAGCCTACAGAACTCCAAATAGACTGGACCAGAAAAGAAATTCCTCCAGACACATAATAATCAGAACAACAAATGCACTAAATAAAGATAGAATATAAAAGCAGTAAGGGAAAAAGGTCAAGTAACATATAAAGGCAGGCCTATTAGAATTACACCAGATTGTTCACCAGAGACTATGAAAGCAGGAAGATCCTGGACAGACATTATACAGACCCTAAGAGAACACAAATGCTAGCCCAGGCTACTATCCCCAGCAAAACTCTCAATTACCATAGATGGAAAAATCAAAGTATTCCATGATAAAATCAAATTCACACAATATCTTTCCATGAATCCAGCCCTTCAAAGGATAATAAAGGGAAAACACCAACATAAGGATGGAAACTACACCCTAGAAAAAGCAAGAAAGTAATTCTTCAACAAACCTAAAAGAAGACAGCCCCAAGAACAGAATCCCAACATTAACAACAAAATAACAGGAAGCAACAATCACTTTTCTTTAATTTCTTTTAACATCAATGGATTCAATTCCCCTATAAAAAGACATAGACTAATAGATTGGCTACACAAACAGGACCGAACATTTTGCTGCTTACAGGAAACCCACGTCAGAGAAAAAGACAGATACTACCTTAGAGTGAAAGGCTGGAAAACAATTTTCCAAGCAAATGGTCTGAAGAAACAAACTGGAGTAGCCATTCTAATATCAGATAAAATTGACTTCCAACAAAAAGTTATCCAAAAAGACAGGGAGGGGCACTTTATATTCATCAAAGGTAAAATCAACAAAGATGAACCCTCAATTCTGAATATTTATGCTCTGAATATAAGGGCAGCCACATTCATTAAAGAAACTTTAGTAAAGCACACATTGCACCTCACACAATAATAGTGGAAGACTTCAACACCCCACTCTGACCAATGGACAGATCTTAGAAACAGAAAATAAACAGAGACACATGGAAACTAACAGAAGTTATGAAGCAAATGGATCTAATAGATATCTACAGAATAATTTATCCTAAAACAAAAGGATATACCTTCTTCTCAGCACCACATGGTAACTCCTCCAAAATTGACCATATAATTGATCACAAAACAGGCCTCCACAGATAAAAAAATATTGAAATTATCCCATGCAGCCTATCTGACCACCATGGACTAAGGCTAATCTTCAATAACAATATAAATAATAGAAAGTCAACATTCACATGGAAACTGAACAACACTCTACTCAATGATTCCTTGGTCAAGGATGAAATAAAGAAAGAAATTAAAGACTTTTTAGAGTTTAATGAAAATGAAGCCACAACATACCCAAACTTATGGGACACAATGAAGGCAGTCCTAAGAGGAAAACTCATAGCCCTGAGTGCCTCCAAAAAGAAACTAGAGAGAGCAAACACTAGCAGCCTGACCGTACATGTAGAAGCTCTAGAACTAAAGGAAGCAAATTAAACCAAGAGGAGTAGATGGCAGGAAATAATCAAACTCAGGGCCAAAATCAACCAAGTGAAAACAAAAGGAACTATTCAAAATATCAACCAAACCAGGAGCTGCTTCTTTGAGAAATTAACAAGATAGATAAATCCTTAGCCAGACTAACTAGAGGGCACAGGGACAGTATCCTAATTAACAAAATCAGAAATGAAAAAGGAGACATAACAACAGAACTTGAGGAAATCCAAAACATCATCAGATCCTACTACAAAAGGCTATACTCAACAAAACTAGAAAACCTGGATGAAATGGACAACTTTGTAGACAGCAACCAGGAACCAAATTAAAACAAGGACCAGATTAACAATCTAAACAATCCCATTTCCCCTAAAGAAATAGAAGCAGTCATCAATAGTCTCCCAACCAAAAAAGCCCAGATGGGTTTAGTGTAGAGTTCTATCAGACCTTCAAAGAAGACCTAATTCCAACTCTCCTCAAACTATTCCACAAAATAGAAACAGAAGGTACTCTACCCAGTTCATTTTATGAAGCCACAGATACTCTGATACCTAAATCACACAAAAATCCAACTAAGAAAGAGAACTTCAGACCAATTTCCCTCATGAATATTGATGCAAAAATACTCAATAAAATCCCTGCAAGCCGAATCCAAGAACACATTGAAATGATCATCCATCACGACCAAGTAGGCTTCATCCCAGGGATGCAGGGATGGTTTACTATATGGAAATCCATCAACGTGATCCACTACATAAAAATAAATAAATAAATAAATAAAATAAATAAAAATAAAAAAAACCTCAAAGACAAAAACCACATGATCATCTCATTAGATGCTAAGAAAGCATTTGACAAAATCCAACACGCTTTCATGATGAAAGTCTTGGAAAGATCAGGAATTCAAGACCCATACCTAAACATAATAAAAGCAATATAAAGCAAACCAGTAGCCAACATCAAACTAAATGGAGAGAAACTCCAAGCAATCCCACTCAAATCAGGGACTAGACAAGGCTGACCACTTTCTCCCTACATATTCAACATAGTACTTGAAGACCTAGCCAGAGCAATTTGACAACAAAAGGAGATCAAAGGGATACAAATTGGAAAGGAAGAAGTCAAAATATCACTATTTGCAGATGATATGATAGTATTTATATATATAAGTGACCCCAAAAAGTCCACCAGAGAACTCCTAATCCTGATAAACAGCTTCAGTGCAGTAGCAGGATATAAAATTAACTCAAACAAATCAATGACCTTTCTCTACACAAAGGATAAACGGACTGAGAAGGAAATTAGGGAAACAACACCCTTCACGATAGTCACAAATAATATAAAATATCTTGGTGTGAATCTAAGGAAGTGAAAGATCTGTATGAAAAGAACTTCAAGTCTCTGAAGAAAGAAATTGAAGAAGATCTCAGAAGGTGGAAAGATCTCCCATGCTCATGGATTGGCAGGATTAATATAGTCAAAATGGCTATCTTGCCGAAAGCAATCTACAGATCCAACGCAATCCATATCAAAATTCCAACTCAATTTTTCACTGAGTTAGAAAGGGAAATTTGCAAATTCATCTGGAATAAAAAAAAAAAACTAGGATAGCAAAAACTATTCTCAACAATAAAGGAACCTCTGGGGGAATCACCATGCCTGATATTAAGCTGTACTACAGAGCAATTGTGATAAAAACTGCATGGTTCTAGTACTGCGACAGACAGGTAGATCAATGGAATAGAACTGACAACCCAGAAATGAATCCACACACCTATGGTCACTTGATCTTTGACAAGGGAGCTAAAACCATCCAGTGGAAAAAAAGACAGCATTTTCAAAAAATGGTGCTGGCACAACTGGAGGTTATCATGTAGAAGAATGCAAATTGATCCATTCTTATCTCCTTGTACAACGCTCAAGTCTAAGTGGATCAAAGACCTCCACATAAAACCAGAGACACTGAAATTTATAGAGGAGAAAGTGGGGAAAAGCCTCGAAGATATGGGCACAGGAGAAAAATTCCTAAACAGAACAGCAATTGCTTGTGCTATAAGATCAAGAATTGACAAATGAGACCTTATAAAATTGCAAAGCTTCTGTAAGGAAAAAGACTCTGTCAAGAAGACAAAAAGGCCACCAACAAATTGGGAAAGGATCTTTACCAATCCTAAATTTGATAGGGGACTAATATCAAATATATACAAAGAGCTCAAGAAGCTGGACTCCAGAAAATCAAATAACCCCGTTAAAAAGTGGGTTACAGAGCTAAACAAAGAATTCTCAACTGAGGAAGGAATACGGAATGGCTGAGAAGCACCTGAAAAAAAATATTCAACATCCTTACTCAGCAGGGAAATGCAAATCAAAACAACCTTGAGATTCCACTTCATACCAGTCAGAATGGCTAGGATCAAAAATTCAGGTTACAGCAGATGCTGGCGTGAATGTGGAGAAAGAGGAACACTCCTCCATTGCTGGTGGGATTGCAAGCTTGTGCAACCACTCTGGAAGTCAGTCTGGTGGTTCCTCAAAAAATTGGACATAGTACTACCTGAGGATCTAGCAATGCCTCTCCTGGGACTATACCCAGAAGATGTTCCAACTGATAATAAGAACATATGCTCCACCATGTTCATAGCAGCCTTATTTATAATAGCCAGAAGCTGGAAAGAACCCAGATGTCCCTCAACAGAGGAATGGATACAGAAAATGTAGTACATTTACACAATGGAGTACTACTCTGCTATTAAAAACAATGAATTCATGAAATTCTTGGGCAAATGGATGTATATGGAGGATATCATACTTAGTGAGGTAACCAAATCACAACAGAAGTCACTATATATTCACTCACTGATAAGCAGATATTAGCACAGAATATTAGAATACCCAAGATACAATTTGCAAAACACAAGAAAATCAAGAAGAAGGAAGACCAGTGTGTGGATATTTCATTCCTCCTTAGAATAGGGAACAAAATACCCATGAAAGGAGATACAGAGGCAAAGTTTGGAGCTAAGACGAAAGGATAGACAATCCAGAGACTACCCCACCCGGGGATTCATCCCATAGTCAGTCACCAAACCCAGACACTATTGCTTATGACAGCAAGAGTTTGCTGAAAGGACCCTGATATAGCTGTCTCATTTGAGGCTATACCAGTGCCTGGCAAATACAGAAGTGGATGCTCACAGTCATCTATAGGATGGAACACAGGGACCCCAATGGAGAAGCTAGAGAAAGTATACAAGGAGCTGAAGGCATCTGCAACCCTATAGGTGGAACAATAATATGAACTAACCAGAACCCCCAGAGCTTGTGTCTCTAGCTGCATATGTAGCAGAAGATGGCCTAGTTGGCCATCTTTGGGAAGAGAGGCCCCTTCGTATTGCAAACTTTATATGCCCCAATACAGGGGAACACCAGGGCCAAGAAGTGGGAGTGTGTGGGTAGGGGAGCAGAGCAGGCGGGAGGGTATAGGTAACTTTTGGGATAGCATTTGAAATGTAAATTAAGAAAATATCTAATAAAAAAGTGAAAAAAAAAAACTACAGAGCTCCACCCAAGTTCCCCAAGTACAATGAGTTTAGAGAGAAAAGACAATAGAAAGGTAAATATAAAATGAGGTTTTGAAAGCCTGTTTTGAGTATCTAGAATGGTCCTCCTCATTGTAGAAAGTATCTTCTTCCACCAGTCATACTGCATTGAGGATCATATAACATGGATCACTTCAAGAAGAAAGCTGCAATAGCCTAGTCAACCAGATCAGCTGATTCTATCCAGGACAGTAACAGGCAGGCATCAGGCCTCAAAGCCACATCCCTTACATCTTTATAATGAAGTTTGGAGTAGCTGGTTACACCACCATTTCAACCCTCCAGAGACAAGTATATCTCTGCAAGCTTGAGGACAAAATGGACTATAAAGGGGGTTTAAGGCCAGCATTCAAGGCCCTGTCCCCAAACACAAAGCAGAAACAAAAAGTACATATGCATGAAAGGAAGTGGGAGTCAAAACTGCCCCTTTCTATTTCTTTGCCTGTGGAACCTCAAAGTCCTGTAACCTCCACAATCAAATCAAAATCTACAGACTTGGACAACATTAGATTAATTTGGAAGAACAGCAGAAAATATAGTCTTGGAACCCATCAAGACCTACTAGTTTAGTGCCTATATTACATTAATTTCAACAGTAATTTACAGGGGCTGGAGGGGTGTCTCAGCTGTTAAATTACTGTCTGCTCTCCCAGAGGACCCAGGTTCAATTCTAGTACCCACACTGTGGTTCAAAGCTGTCTATAATCCAGTCTAAGATGATCACATCCATTTTCTGGTATCCATGGGTTGCACATACATGGTACACAGATATACATACAGGCAAAACTGCCATGCATATAAAATAAAACTTTAAAACATTAGAGAGTGATTTTGCTATATATCCAAGTGTGGAGAACCTTGATCCACGACTCAGGAGTGCTAAGCAGCTGAGAGTATGGTCCCTGTCCTAATCAGTTTCACGTGTTCTTCTCTGAGGCTGTTGCAATCCTTTAGAAAGTGATTACCACAGCATTTAAGGGAGCAGTTCAGCAGTCTTTCTCCATGTCCTTTACCATGTGAGTTGTGAGTAATTCCTTTTTCTCCTAAATCCCTGACTCACTCACCCCTGTAGCTGACTTGTTGCTCCCAATCCGCTGCTTTCCAACAGCCATCAAAATAAGAACTTTTCTTGCTACTCAGTCTCCTTAAATGTCAAATTCTCTTTGGAGCTGCTGGACATGCTGGGGAAAGAAAATTATCTTGTGCTAAATATAGACCCTGACCCTCTTTGCCACCCAGCACCTTCCCCTGAGTCAGAATTGGCAGCTAGGAAAAGTGAGCTGAGAGGATGCTTGGCTTCTCAGAAGGAAAGAGATTGATCAAGTGAGAACAAAAACAAACAAACAAAAACAGAGGAGAAAGCAATGGCATTCAAGCCCCAGGTGCACCTGTCCAGCATACAAAAGGGCTATTGCCGTAGGCGTGGACTTCACTTTCCAGTAAACATGGAAAGAGTTGATCTGAGAAAAAGCAGCAAGAATTAAATGCTTATGGCACTTTGAACAGGAGACAAGACATGGGAGCTATGATGGTTAAGAATCAACAAAATGGTTTTCTGAGACAATTTTAAAAGAAAGAGAAAACTGTTTACCCAAAATGAAAGTTAGAGGCCCTCATCATGGATGGCCTACTGGCAAAGAGGGGACTTCCCTTCAGCACAGCAAACTTGTATATCTTTAGTGTCCTGCCATGATTCACCTCAGATAACCCACACAACAGGGCCATGCAGACCTATAAATCCTTTCTTAGGTAAGTGGAAGCTTAAGGAATTAAGGACCTTGTCAAATTCCTACATGTTTATATTCATCTTGACTTTTATTGACCTACCCAGCTATCTACATCATCTATCATCAATTTATCTATGATCTTTCTATAATCTATTTATTATCCTATTGTATGTCTATCATCTATCTGTTAGAAACATATCATCTATTAATCATCTATCTTTGACCATATATCAATCTATCTCTATCCATTTCTATCTTCATTTCTTTATCTTCTCTACAAATCTACCTTTCTGTCACCTATGATATTCTATGTGTTCATCATCGCCCATCAGTTGTAACACAGTTGATAGAGTGCTTTTCTAGGATGCACAATGTTCTAGCTTCAATCAATATCACTGCTAATAGTCCCAATACTATTGAGAGGTAGGCAGGAGGATCAAAAGTTCAAGAACATCCTTGACTACATGCTGAGTTTGAGACCAAGCTGGGATACATGAAACCCCATGTTTATTTTCCCATGTTATTTTTCTCAAGAAAATAAAATTATCTTTAAATATAGTCTATGGTATATCAATATGATAGAGGCCCAATCTCCTCAATCCATCTCTTTATTATACATAAACAATTGATTCTAGTTATCTGTAATCCTGTATTTGTGAGTTTACATACTACTTCTAATTCATTTATCACCCCAAATAAAACTCATGGTATTTTGTTATCATTCATTAACACATACAGAGTGGGAAGTGGAGAAACTTTTGAACTATTCAATATGTCCCTTCCTAGCCAAGGCAGAGAAGGAAATGCTCTCACTTTGTGATTTGGCTCCCATTCTGTAAACAAATATCATATTGTTATCTAGGTAGTGCTGCATTTTTCACATTTATGTGCTCTTTACTGGTGGTACCCAAGCATAGAGCTAAAGCACTGTCTATTGTGCTAGGATGAGCCTTGTAAAGGAGTTATCCATGTTAGCTTTATTCAGGTGTGAGTTTTAGTATTCCTAGCTGAGAATTTAACATCACTAAATCAACAATACACAGTAATCAGGTGTTTGTGAATAGAGACACATATGAAGCAAGATTATATATTGATCAGTTAATTAGGATGCCATGATCAGAGGCTCACAGGATCCTAACCCTGTTTTCCCTCAGGAGTAATACTTCATTGGGTCACTTTTCCAATGCCCGACCAAAACTTCTGAAAGTCATAAGAATCAATTGTGTTTACTAAAGCTTCTAACAAAGTTACATATATACATTTAAGTAGATTGACATGCTAAATCTTGTGGATATAACTAAGAGAAGACTTTGAGAATCATTTGAAGTGGGAACATAATAGCTACAGAGATTGCTAAGTTGCCCTGTAAGGGAGGAAGGTTTGATCTGCAGTCTTCCTGTGGCTAGATGCTGAATTCTCTGGTGGAGAGAGAATGGAACCCCAGCTTCCAATGGTTGTTCCTTTTTGCCTTTGGCTTTTCTTCTAAGTAGAGATTAACATGTTATCATCAAGTCTTTGGTGCCAGTATTTGAGAGATTCCGTCTCCATGGCCACAGCTAGGAGTTTTAATCTGTCTTGCTCCTGTAACACATTCTTGTCCAATATCAACACTTTAAGTATAGAGAACTTTTTAGTTCTTTAGTCTGAAACTTTGAGAAATTGGAGACCCTGACACTCCTCTTCATTCCCCTCCTTCCATCTCCCATCAACATTTGTCCTTTCCTAGGTCATCCTAAGACAAAAGCTGAAATCTCATCTTTCACTCAGCTTGGTGGGAACCTTTTAAGAGCTGAAAAGTGCCCTTCAAGATCGACAGTATAAGAATAGTTCACGTGCTACACCAATCATCTTCTAGTATATTTCCTGGTTGTGCTGCTTCTCTTTTTCCATGATTCCATCACACTTGACTCTGACTACTTCTCTTTGTCTTTTTCTCTCATCTCTCTCACATTTTTTTACCCCTCCCTCAATTCAAAATGCTCCTTCACAACTTAGGTTGTGCCAAAAATAGCAGGCATCTTATATTGTTTATTTTTATTCTTTCTTTAGCCCACAACACCTTTTCCTTTTTTGCTTTGAGAACTTACAGAATGAGCTACTGAGAATTAGGACTATGTAATGTTAGACCAAAAAGACTCCAGAGACTGTAAGAATAGGGAAGGAAATGGAGTGACTTGATAACATGTCATGGCTTCCTAAAACAGCGTTTCTAACATTACTTCCTCAGGTCTATAGTGCCTGGCACAAGCAGGTCACTATCTAACCATAATGCAGGACTCTTTCTGGGCAATCTTCTTATTGGCAGAGATAGAGTGCATTCGGGGAGGTAGGTCATTTTTTCTGTGGCCCCACCTTTCTCATTCCCAGAGTAAGCCTCAGGCTGGCCTTGGTGAATTGTGACAGCAGAGAATCATTACAATACAGTCATGATGTCCTAGAACAGTTCACATTGTGCTGATGGCAGGAAACATTAGAACCTCGCTGCTCACAATTAAAGACCTTGGGATTCAACTGAATGGAGCAGTTGCTAAGCTGCAAAAGGTATCTGTGTGGGTGGCTTTTGGCCCAGCCTATGCATAGTCATTTGTATGGATGTCTTAGTCAGGGTCTTGATTCTTATTGCAATATTTATAAAGGGTTTTTGACTTTAGAAGACCCACCTCAGGTCCAGTGTGAAGAAAAGGAATCATGGAGAGGAGAAGAAATCTCTTTAGAAGTAGAATGTTCAATTCAGTGAAAAGTTTGTCTCTTAATAAGTAGCTTCCAAAATGTATTTGCAGACACTCCTGTGGTTCTGAGTCTCCTCATTCTGATAGGAAAAGGGTGGTGGTGGTGCTGCTGCTGCTGCTGGCGTCCATCATGGCATGGATGTTACACTGTAAGGTCTAGTCACTCCCAGTGAGCACCTAAGGATCTAAAGGGCACAGGTACAATGGACCTAACTAGATGTGCCCTTTGTTCTACAAACCTAGGAAATTCTCAAGAAATTTGGAATATTAAAAAAAAAAAAAAACCTGAAAGGAGGAATCTAATGTTTTTGCTATCTCATCAATCTTTTACTAATAGACTTTAAATATATAACAGTCTAATCCCAGTTGTCCTTAAGCCTTTCTTTTTTAATTTAATTTTTATAGAAAGCCAAGGGCTAGATTGTTTTTATTAAATTGAAGAAGATAATGAATATGGAAAATGCTTTGTAAATTGTAAAACACCATTCTAGACTTAGTCATCATTGTTTTCCTCTCTTAACCAAGGTTGATCATCGCTAGGAAGAGTTCATGAGCCTGCCTCCTGCTTAGCCAACCTCAGTGGAGCACACTGTTACTTAATGGTGTAACTAAGCTGAACAGAAACAGCAGCAAACTTTCTCAGCCCTCAGAAGCAAAGGTCTCCATTTAAGGATTTATTCATTCAGCAAATACTTAATAGAAAACCTATCATTTGTGGGAATGACACTGTGGTTAATTAAACAGTTCCTGCTGTCAAAGACCTCAGCATTGCACAAGAGGAGAGACACATTTTGAAATTAATAAAAACTATGACAAATTGTGCTTAGTGTGATGAAAAAAATACAACAGTGTATCAGGAATGAATACAGCAGAGAGGCTTTGATTGGATTGGGAAAGAGGCCCAAAGCCGCCTAGTTCCATGCCTAACTAACACTCTCTCTCTCTCTCTCTCTCTCTCTATATATATATATATATATATATATATATATATATATATATATAATGAGTTGATTAATGGTCATTCAGCAGAAGTAATGTTTAATCTGAGAACTGGAGGATAAATAGTCAGGACAAAATCTTTTAACAAATGAGAAATGGCTAGTACAGACAGCAAGCCAGGGGAAAGGTAACATGTTGATGTGAGGACAGAGTAGGTAGCTTGCACAAAACATTAAAGGCCACAGGAAGGAGTTTGTTCTAGCTGAGGTGGCTACCCCAAACACTTTAGTCTAGAAAAGACTTAAGCTAAGTAATCTCTGAAAGGCTCATGCTGGCTGCATTTGAAACCAGAGACAAAAGCAGAGTGACCTCCAGCAATTACACTGCCCAGACTGGGAGAAGGGACAGCACAGATGTAGGTGACCATGTGTGTCTGAGGTACCCTGGGTTTAGAATGAAGAGCTGTTGAATAGTTGGTTAGAAAGATATGGAGGAGTCCAAGACTGATTGAGAGGCTTCTACCTTGTATAGATGAGTGTGTGCATTTAGAACACTGGAGAAAGAGGTTAATATGGGCTGTGATGATAATTTTAATTTTAAAAGAGAAAATTATCAGATATAGTGGCCCATTGTCTTTATTCCTAGCACTTGGGAGACAGAAACAGGAAGAATATCTCTATAGAGGCCTGCCTAGTCTACAAAGTGAGTTTCAGGACAACCAGGAAATTCCAACCCAAAAAGTGAAAATGAAGGAAGGAAAGAAGGAAGGAAGGAAGGAAGGAAGGAAGGAAGGAAGGAAGGAAGGAAGGNGAGGGAGGGAGGGAGGGAGGAGATATCTTAGTAAAATGAGCACAGCATGCTAGGTTGGATATTTAAACTAAGCTATGGTCACTTGCTTAGTGCCCCATATTACTTGTTCAATCATTCTCTTACATTTTTAATGACGTGTTGGGAGCTCCTCAATTTTGTGATTTCTTTTTTAAGTATGGTAAAATACATATAAAACTTTCAGTCTTACTGACATGATTCAGAGGTATTGAATGATACACACTGCTTTATAACTAACTCTTGCCCTCATCCGCCCTAGGCCTCTTTCCATTTTACAGAGTATAGAGCCCTGTCTGAAGTCATTAGCTCTCTCTTACCTCCCTCCTTGATAATCATCCTTTAAACCTAGGTTTTGCATCTTTAGTAGCTTTATGGAGAAAGATCTGCCTTAAACTGGATGGGGTTATGGAGCAGGCAGAGAGCTGATGGACTGTCTCCAGTGAGGAACAGCTTTGCTACTGGAACTAGACCTGGCAGGGGGATATGAAAGCTCTGAGGAGACAAGAACCATAGAGACCCTGACACTGGAGACCACAGGTGCTTTCATAGCACTTCTGAGCTATGAAGCAAAACATTGGCATGTATGAGTGTTTTGAGTTACCATTCATACAAAATAACAACTAATCAATTTAAATTGCCCAATGTAATGGCTTCAACATAAGTAGAAGGTCCACAGCTTTCACTCCCAATCAATTATTACCCCAGAAATAAACCTGTGTCAAGTAGCTTATCATTCCCCATCCTCCTCTATGCCCTCACCCCAGTACCACTCCCAGTTCCAGGAAACCACTTTTCTCCTTCCTCTGTGGATTTGTATCCTCTGGGCATTTCATATATGCACCATCTCATACTACATGGCTCCTAGTGGCTCATAGATTTATTTTAGCAGTGATGTACAGCCTTTTGCAGGGCTCCTATTAAGCAGAGAAATTCAATACCTCTGAATCATGTAAGTAAGACTGAATGTTTTATATGTATTTTACCATACTTAAAAAAGAAATTACATAATTAAGGAGCTCCCAACATGTCATTAAAAATGTAAGAGAATGATTGAACAGGTAGTATGGGGCACTAAGCAAGTGACCATAGCTTAGTTTAAATCAGCCTGCCCCAAATCATGTTGGTAGGATGGCAGTGCCGGAAGGGAATAAGAAATCTCTCCAAGCCTCAGGTTTCCCCAGGGCAAGGGGATCAGAGCCCCAGAATTTCTAGGGCATTGCTTTTTAGAAAAACAAAGGTGGTTCCTATCAATGGGGATCATGTGAGGCTCAGTGATGCAGGGGCCAGGAAAGTCTCAGGCCTACACAGATTTCAGGTCACAGTTCTCCATCCATTGCAAGACAAGATGTGGGAGAATCACCCAGGTTAAAACCAAGTACCATGGCCCAAGGCAGAAACATAGAAGCAGGCAACCTCCGGAGGATGTTTTTTTCTTTCTTTTTTTTTTTTTTTTTTTTGAAACCAAGACTAAAGTGGCTCATAAAATATTCTCCAGACGGTGGTACCTTAACCACCCTCCCAGAGAGCAGCAACATCTTCCTTTGGACAAGTCATGAACAAATATACTTCTTCATCTCTGAGTGGCAGTTCACCATGCACTGGGACGCACAATGCTACCTCTGTTGTGCCCTTCAGTCTAGTCATTCCCACATAGCACTGTCCATCTGTTTCCTTGCAATGTGGCTCTTTGCCTCATTGATGCTGTCAGACCACTTTTTAACTTCCCTAAATTATAGTACATATGGTCTTTTATTACTCCTACCTTCTACAAACCCTTTCCTCCTTTGAGTACAAAGGAGCTGCTACAACATGGAGGCCATTGGATGGACCCTGTCGCAGATCACATGGTGGGAACAATGAAGAGTACAGTGCTTACAAAAACCCTATTTTACCAGAAGAAAATCGACAAATTTGAAAATTCACATGAAACCAAGTCTGAGATTCCAGACACAAGGTTCTCTGCACTGTGAATTAATGCTATTCTTACCTGTAGGGGAAAGTGACCTTCATAGAAAATTATTATGGAAGGTACAATATTTTAGAACTTAAGAATAATGAAATTGCCCCTGGGGAGATTTCTCAGTTAGTGAAATGCTTACTGTACAAGCATGGGGACCCTAATTCCATGCCCAGAATCTGTGTTTTAAATAAATCAAGTGTAGTGGCATATCCTTTTAATTCCAACAGTGAGAGGTACCTGTTCTGGAGCTTGCTGGACAGTCTTGCCAAGTCCAATGAGCTCTACGATGGTGAGAGCACTTGTCTCAAGAAATAATGCTGACAGCACTTGAAAGATGACTGTGGAGATGGATCTCTAGCTTACATACACACCTGTACCCAATACATTAGCACATGCACACACATACAAAGAAAATGGATTCAGAGATGTTCAGTCATTGTTGAGCAAAGTTAACCTGACACATGGCTCTGCTGGAAATTGGATGCTATTTCTGTCTCTTCTGGTTGACTATTACTTCATCCCTAAAATGATAATGGAGAATCCTGACTTAAGATGCTTCTGTGATTATAAGGGAATATTAATATATTGCTTGTATCATTATAGATGCTGAGTTAGAAGCTAACTATTATGACTGCCAGCATGAAGTCTGAAGCCAACAGTCATGGTTACAGAAATCTTCTTTGTGTATATCTTTAGCATCTACTTTAAGAAAATGCACACCTTTGGGGTAATAGCATATTGAAGTGGGACAGCAGAAGAGATACCACAGATAAATTGAAAGAGAAAGGGATGCTACAACTTGAGGCTGAAGGCAACAGAGAAAGTTTTTTACATGGGAGTCACTTATCCATGTGTACAGAGAAGGGTCATGGTGCATGTGTGTGTGTGTGTGTGTGTGTGTGTGTGTGTGTGTGTGTGTGTGTTGTTTCATTTTGTTTCTTTGTTTCTAGCCACCTGTACATTTGTATCTTCCAAATACTACAGCTGTGAAGTTTACATTTCTGTAGTCAGGGTAGCCCAGAATTCTGCTGTCTGTTCCCTGTTGCTTAGTAGACTCCTGGGGTGGGACACAATTCAAGATCACAGCTCACACATTCCCCTGAAGCTGGATTAAATGTGTTTCAGGGTTTGATCAGGAAGCATGTGCATTTATCACACTTTGATATGTCAGCACTTGTCCACACACGACTCCTTTTGCACATATGGGAAATGAGTGCCTCAAAGATGAAGTGTTAGCTCTTGCTTTAGCCACACATATCTTGAGAAGCCTCATTGTTCTGCATTCATCTGCTGTTTATGGGAATATCATCTGTAGTTCCATCGACATTTCCTGACCATTATAATGCAGTTACTGTAGATAATGCTCTGTGAGTGCAGTATGTTATCACCACTTTAACAGCCTGACATACGATCAGCTCATATTATCACTTAAATGAATCCATTAAGCAGGAGCTAGAGGCTTCCAGGAGTTGAAGCAAAAGCATCAAATGGGCCAACCTGAGCCACTACCAAGGTGGCCAACCTCTTCTGCTGGAAAAGACTACAATCTACCTGAGGGCCAGACAACTTGCCTAGAGATTTCTGAAACAATTTTATTCAGGGGCTAAGGTAGACCCTCTTAACTTAGATTAAAGGGTAAAATTCCCATGTCACCTCAACTGTCTGAAATAGAGAAACTGGCACTGGAGATTCTATTTAGGCTTGACCTTGAACCCACTGGCTGGCTGTGGGGTTTAAGCAGCAAGTTTGCAAACTTTCTGCAAATACATTCTTTCATTGGATCTCTGAATGCTCTCAGTAAGATCAGCACTATTACTACTGCCACGTTTCCACAAGGAAATGGGGATTGTGATCAGTTCCACCTTACAAAATTGACAGGAGAGGACAAAAATCACACGTGTGAAATGCTCAGCTCCATATAAGCCCTTTCCCTTTTGTACTCTTTATGACACTGAGATCCTTCAACAGCGTGGAACTTAATCCCTAAATCCCATATAAATCAGAACTCTTACTTATTTCATTCATGAAATGGGTGCTTGAGGGGAGCACAGCTCTCTGAATCTAAAACCATAAGCTCATCAGAAGTTGGGTGTAAAAAGAACCAGATATTATTAAGTGATAAAGTTTAAGAGTTGATTTTTCAGTTACTGCAGACCAGCAAATGAATTGTAGACAAGAATTCTTAGAGCAGAAGACAGTGGCCTGCCCTGTGACCTGGAAAACTGGATCAAAGGAAATTTTGAATTTTAACTGAAACATGGAAAATATCTCTACAGCTAGGATAGCACAGATGGCTTCTCAGACTTGGGTGATATAGGTAGGAAAGATTTCATGGGTGAGTGGAAAGTAATGAGGGGTAACCTCTCTCTTGTATTGTTAAGCATACCTATCTTTTGCACTAGTTCCTTCTGAAACCCACAGTCCCTCAGTCCATAAGTGACCTTTCTTGTGATACATGAGACTTCCTACCTCGGGGGAAGTTCCACCAAAACAGTTTGTATTTTGTAGCCTGGAACTGCTAACAGCATTCACCAATCATGGAGAAGTCTAGTAGCTCTGTTTCTCCATCTCAATTCAACCATTCTGATATACATTTTAATTTTCCTTCTGTATTTTCACATTTCTTACAAGACTAGAGTGAAAGAGTATGACCAATGGGAGATAAAGAGTACTGCAACAAACTATGTCTTCTTTGCAGTCATTCTGGACACAAATGCACCTGCAAGCAAAGAGCTAAGAGAGCAGGGCCAGAGGAGAGGGTGTAGCTTATCACAAGAGCATGTACAGATCACTCTAGAATCGGCTACATTCCAGGCTTTGCAACCTCAGGCTCCTGGAGGGCACAGAACAAGGTTGGTCCTTCCAGTACCCCCTCCCATCATTGTACATTCAGTCTGCTGAAGCAAAAAAATGATCAATGGCTATTTTGGGGCTTGCAAAACCCATTCTGAGATCATCTCTATATGTAGTATGAAGCAGAGGCTCACTGGTGAGGCCCAGACAAGAGGACTGAAGGGAAACAGTCCCGGCTCATCAGAACAGGTTTGCCCCTCTGTGGCTAATGGGGTAAAAAAAGAAAAAAAAAAGGCACTTCCTCTGTTCTGCAGCCTGTACCACCACATAAATTGAAACAGACAGAATTACCATTGATACAAATTAAAAACAAATAAAAAGGGTACACAGAGCTGATTCTGAGAGTTCAAACTCCATTACCAACTGATTTACTGAGCAGTGACCTGTGATTGTTGCAGGGAGGGGAGAGGGGTGAGGAGCCTCTGTGAATCCCATCAACCCCAACTCCACATGCCACACCAGTCAATAAGCTATTTAATTTAATGGGAAATGGTATTGACGAGCCAGAGAATGCAGTTTACAAAAGATGCAGCTGCAAGAAGCAGATAAAGTCTTCAACCTGGTCTCCTTCTCAGGGTATCCACCCCTCAGCATCCCCTCTGTTGGAATCAGCATAAGATCCATGGAATTCAGGAGATGTTGTGGTCCCAGGGGGACAGTACTTGGAAAGGATTACCGACAATAAGAGATAGAGTCAGTGAAAGGTTGGTCAGAGATTGCTAAGAAAATGGGAAAGAGATCTTCCAAACCAAATGACATTTAACAGAGACGATAGCCAGCAAGGGGAGGGCCAGTCCTTCCTGGGGGAAACAGCCAGACACTCCCCTAGAAAAGGAACCCATCAAATTCTTGTGCACTTTTTTTAATAGGGTCAGGCCAGGACTGCAATGCTCCCAGAAACAGAAGTGTTCTTCTCCCTCCACAAAACTGAAGCTGAGGAAGCCAAGGTCACATATGTCATTGTAGCTAGGGTAGGGAGGCAGACAGACTAGAAGTTTAGTAAGTCAGAGCCTGGGAAAATTTGGGAAAGAATCTAGCTCAATGCCTCCCATACACAAGGATGTTACTGGAGTAAGAAGCAGTGTGACAGAGAAGAAGACTATGCTATAGGTTCAGTGCAACCCCACTACTCAGAAGGATGTAATGGGTGCAAATAAACATCAAGCATTGGACTCAGACTTTTAAAAAAAATTCTGGGAATTGAGGGGTAAACATGAAAGGGCTGGTGAGAAGTGCTGTCTATTAGACTAACAATTATCTAACGTATGCAATGGAGTGTTCCGTGTATGATTCTAAGTGTCCTATAATCAATCATTGACTTCTGCAAGCACAGTAGCATCCCTGCAAGATGGACACCGTTTTTTATTTATTCTTTTATAGATGAGGAAATTGCTGCAAGGAAAATTCTCTTCCCCAAGGCTAATCAAACAAAGAAACAAAAGATGAGATTTGCATGTAGCTGTCTCATCCCAGAGACCACTGGATAGACCATCTACTATCAGCAAATACAAGGTCACTGCACTACTGCTACCCAGAGCTTTCCAAGAATCAGGAACAGTACAAAATAGCATTATTCCTGTGTTCGGGGCATGAGTACATGTGTGTGATATGTTCCTTGAATAATGGAAGCCAGAGGTAGATTCTTTATGGTCTTCCTCAATCAGTCCCTACTTTATTTTTGAATTAGAGTCTCCAACCAAACCAGGAGAGCAGTAATTTGGCTAGACTGGCTGGCAGCAAATTCCAAGGATCCTCTTATGTCTGCCTCCTCAGTGCTGGCATTACAAATGTGTGATGCTACACCTGGTTTGTACTTTTGTTTGTTTTTATGTGCATTATGGGGAGTTGGACCCTGAAAAATCTATTTGGGCATATGAAAAACAGTGTGTGGGGGGTGCTGGAAGGGCCTGAGGAGTGAGTCAGAGGAACCCCAGATTGCACAATGAGAAATTTAGTAATGACTTAAGACAGGAGCATAAATGGCCAGATAGCCATGAGAATGAATGGAAGTCTGCAACTAACTGAAGGGATGGTGAAGTGGGGGGACATCTCCAGGACAAGACAGAGACCTAGAATAAAAGAGGCACCCCAAAATCAAAGAGGATGACCTTATATGTGACTCACAGTACTGGGGATAAGGAATCTGCAGAGGCCACCTCCTGTAGCCAGGCAAGAACCATCATAGTGAGATAGGGACACCAACTCACCCACAAAACTTCGACCCAAATTTATCCTGTCTATAACAAATGCAGGTACAGGAAATGGACCAGAGACTGATAGAATGGCCAGCTAATAACCAGCCCAATGTGAGACCAATCCCAGATACTCTCTTATGGTTGCAGAAAGGAGCCTAGCATGGCTATCCTCTGAGATGATCCATCCATCAGCTGACTCAGACAGATGCAGACACCCACAGACACACAGTGGATGGAGCTTGGGGACTCTTATGGAAGAATAGGAGAAAGGATTATGGGTCCTGAAGGGGATAGGAACTCCACAGGAAGACCAACAGAGTCAACTAACCTGGACCCTTGGGGCTCTCAGAAACTGAACCACCAACCAAAGAATACACACTGGCCAGACTTAGGCCTCCTTGAACATATGTAGCAGATGTGCAGTTTGGTCTTCATGTGGGTCCCAAACAAAGTGCAGCCAGGGCTATCCCAAAAGCTATTGCCTGTAAGTGATATACGTTCTTCTAGCTGGGCTGCTTTGTCTGGCATTAGTGGGCATATGCCTAGCCTCACAGAGACTTGATATGCCAGGGTAAGAGAATTACCTCCACCTGCTCATAGGAGAAGGGGAGGGAGGAGGGAGGAAGGATTTTGGATGGGAGGTAATTCCCAAGGGGTCAGGGAGCAGGATGTAAAGTGAATAAGTAAAACTAAGTAAGTAGGTAAGTAAGTAAGTACAATAAATAAATAAATAAATAAATAAATAAATAAATAAATAACATTTAAAAGGACAAGAGCAAGGTATTAGTGCAGAAGGAGACTTGTACTACAGGGCAAGAGGTAAAAAGCCATTCCTGGACTTTCTCAAGGCAATTATCATGTTGGCATTAACTGAGAAATGATCTGGAAGTCAGGGTGTCCGTGGCTGAAACAATGAACTCTGCTGATTCCTTGGGTTTACAGTGCATGCTGGGTAAAATAGCTGTTTTGATCAAGATGCTATAGTGATGTCAAGCTGGATCACTACAAGGAACTGGCTCCTGTCAGCTTCACACTTATATATCATATTTCAGTGTCCTCTGACAGGCCTGAATGGTAAAGGTTCAGTCACAATCTTGTGGTGCTGGTAGGAGGTAGTGGAACCAATAATAAGGCATGGCCAATGGATGAAGTCAGTCACTGGAGACATGCCATTGAAGGGGATATGGGCACCCTGTCCCACACCTCTCTCCTTTCTGTCTGCAATATCAGCAGCTTTGCCTCATGACTGACTTCACTACCATGACTTTACTGTCTCACTGCAGCCCCCGCTCCCAAAGTCTCCTTTTGTGTTGATATCATGCTACTTCAGACTCTAGGTCCCTTCCCTTCCACCTTTGGCTTCCAGTTTTCATACATCAGGAATAAATTTTTCTAAAATTTAAAGACTATTATAATTAAGGCTTGGAAGGTGGCTGAATACATTGCTTTTGTATCAAAAGACTATGGACTGAAGCCTGCAAAATAAACCCTGAGCCAAAATAGATCCTCCTTTTAAGCCAATGCTTCATATATTTTGTTACAGTGACAGAAAGCTGAGTAACAAATACATGGTATAATCTCTAGTGTCAGCTTCTCATTCCTGGGAGTAATGAGTGCCATAAGACAGCAATGAGCACCTGAACTCCCAAAAAAAGTCTGTACTGGCCTGGCAAACATGCTACTACCTCCCAGGGTTTAACACTAAACAGCAGGTAAAACCACCAAGAGAAACTATAAAAGAGACCAAAAGGGCTTCATATTGTAACACTTACAATGTTCTTGCCTTTTAAGCAAAGTTTAGAGTTTTTACTTGCAGCAGGCTCCTTCATTGGCTTTCCTAGGCTGTCAAATTAAACAGTGCACACTAGGGGCTTGCAAAAGTCTCACCTTCCATAGCTCTGTAGGAAAGGAACCCAGCATCAAGCTGTTCATGCTTCCCGAGTCCTCTCTTTTGCTTACTCATGACAACTGCCCTGAGTCCTCACGGGATCCAGCATTCCTCTGTCCTTATTTGTCACTGCTGTCCCTTTGTGGTATAAACTTATTATTAAAGGTCACTAGCCAGTGTGAAGGAGGACTCACCCAAGTGACCTCAGTTGAAATTAAACATTAAAACTCTACTTTCTAGAAATGTCAAAGAAGCTATACTCATGAAGTCTCACCAACATGATTGTCTAATCATGACTGGAATACAGATCATATTATAGACTTGCTAACTTGAAAGGGGAACGGTTCATGAACTACAAGCAACTAAGTAATGCTGAGAGCAGGAAAAAATATTCTTCCCCAGGGAAGAACACACAAACTAGTTATCCAATACTAAATGGCCAGCCCAGAAAACATTCATACATATAACACTATGTGAACTTATCAGGTTGTATTTACATATTTAGGAATATACATATATACAAATAAAAACTCACACACACACAAACACACCACCATCACCAAAAACAACAACAGCAGCAAAAGTTAAAGAAAAAGAAGAAATGAATTTGAAAGTGAGCAAAGGTTTAGAGTAAAAAATGGAAGGGGGAATGATATAATCTCAGAAAAAAAAAACATTAAAAATTTAACAGCAAAAAAAAAGAACCTGATTATACATGATATGGGTTTAGGAACTTCTGAGCATAGTGGAGAGTTAAGAAATGAAGCATTTGAGAAAAAACAAAAAGGAAAAAAAATCTCCAATTACAGTCATGTTTGGACATACAGTAATATATAGACAATACAGTTCAACCCATATCCCCTCAGTCAATGCAGCAAGTGCTGTGTAGAAGAACTAATTTTTATGAGTAAGGAGATGAGTAATTGAAACTAAACAGGGAGTGCTGAATTGTGAATTCAAATGGCCTTAATAAGCTCATATAGAGTGGCATTTCAAAGGATTAGGGCCTGTGCCCTTGTGGCAGTAAGTGTTGTTTGTTTGTTTGTTTGCTTGCTTTGGAGACAGTGTGTCACTGGAGGTGGGATTTGAGGTTTCTGAAGATCATTCCAAGCCCAGTGGCATGTTTCTTCCAGATGCCTGCCATCTGGATATAGGACTCTCATCTATCTCTCCAACACCATGTCTACCTGCATGCCACCATACTTCCCACATGACAATGATGGACTAACCCCTGAACTGTAAGCTGACCCCAACCCTTTATGAGTTGCCATGGTCATAATGTGTCTTTATAGAAATAAAACCCTAACTAAGCCATGGAATATGTCAGATGGGAGTAGGTGTTATGAAGAACAATGATGGGGGGGGGGAGCAGGGAATACATTATTGTTACATAATAGAACCAGAGAAAAATCATCTCAGATAACAGAGTTAAACAGAGACCTGAAGGAAGTCAGGAAATGGCTAGATACATATCTAGATGGCAAAAAGATGAAGCTTTTCTAATAGTGCTTTGTTCATGGTGAGCCACATAAGTGTATGCAACAGCAGCACTAGGGGCTTCTTATTACTGTCATAGACATGCTCTGATGTGTGTAAAGAAAACACAATCTCCCCAGCTCCCCATCAATCTGATCAGGACCAGCCAAGTCCATTCCTAGCCCTGTCATCAGGTAAAGCCTATAATCAATCCTATTGCTGATGCTCAGTGTTCATGATATTCAGACAGAGTCCTGGGGCCTGCAGATTCTCACAAATTATAGTGTTCAGTGTCTATGGTGCCAGAAACACAGAACTCTGAGACTAGCAGCTCCCTGTAGCTGGTCTCTTCTACTTTATGAGTTCTTTCTACCACCCTTCACCCTTTTTCTTCCACTCTTTCAACCCCCTCACATTGAGTATGAGAGAAAAAAATAGAGAGGAAAGAGATCTCTGAATAAAATCAAGGGTCAGAAAAGTGGCAATGTAATCATTAGACTACTTCTTGTTGATTAGGGCATCAAGTTCCTTGGGGCAAGTTTGATCTTTGCTGTTTGTATATCTAATTTCTTCTTTATGGTGTTTTTTCTTTGCACAAGACTACTCAACAGACTGTGACCAACAATGACCAACCAACAATCTCCCCCCTACACACCCACACACCTTTCTCAGGGCTCTAGCATTTATACATGCTCCAACAAGTCCTCAGAGTGCCAAGTATCACAAAATTTTGGAAACTATCTGCAGTTGGCAAAATCATGCCCCTGATAGAGGATGAAGCAAACCACAGTCAACTATGATGGATAATCTGAAGCAGCTTCATACTACACACATGCTATTAAGATGAAAACATATTCTTATAGTATTTCTGTGTTTTATAAAGAAACTAAAATTCTAAAATTACCAGTACAGCTCCCCACTGAATTGATTTTCTACACATGATGAAGGTGCAGAAGCCTGGGTTTCTCTCCAGCATTCTTTCTTAACATGGCTGGAGGTCATCTTTTGCTCTGGGCTTCTGTTAGGGTCCAGGTCCATCAGATCTGTCTAATCACTCCTGAGTTATTTTCCTGAGGACAGTGGCTCTCAGCAAGGGAAAAAGGTTTCCACCATCTCATGGAACATTTGATAATGTCTGGAAATAATTTCATTTTATGAACTCAATCCCTTGAGCCTACTGACACTTGGTTAATAAAAGGCCAAAGACAGTAAATATCTTCCTGGACTGGGCATCGTGGGACACCTTTTAGCTCAGCACTCAAGAAGTAGAGGCAGGGTGATAATGAGCTCCAGGTCAGTCTATAGAGTGACATTGTGTCTCAAAAATAAATAAATAAATAAATAAATAAAGTAATAAAAAAAATAAATGTATATCTTTATGCAGAGAATGGCTCCCTCAGTGCAGAATTTTCAAACCCACAATATCAGTAGTACTAAAGTTAGGAAATTCTGGTAAAGGGCAGATTATTAATATAATATACCAACCAAAGGCCAAATAAGGCAGAGAAGTCTGGACTGTGTTGTGACAAATTGTTCCTTAAAGCAGAATGTTTCCTCTTTCCTTGTCATCCCACTTCCTGAGCATTCCCCAGTACCCAAGTCTGCTACAGGTAGCCCCAGGAACTGCTACCTATACCTCATATTTTTTCACTATTAATACCTCTATAGTCCAGCAGCCACACTTTCCTGGACAGATCATGATTGCCCTTGATCTCACAAATGCTTCTAGAGATTGGAATTTTCAGCACTTGCTGCTTCCTAGCATAGATGGACAGCCACATGATAGGCTACTGTACTAAGGCTCAGGCTGGGGATTTTGTCTTTCTCAGATATGGATTACTGCCAAGTCTATTTCTAGGGCTGCATGGGTGGGATGATCATCAAGTAGACCAGCCATTTCTTTCTCTACCACAATCATATCTGAATCTACTTCAGTGAGTATGCTAGGCCTAAATTCAGTTGTTAATTCCCATGATTCTACAACATAGAATGTATCTTTACAACCCTATCTGCCACAGATATTAGGCTACCCCAATGATAGGAGCCCTCCCCCTAAGCACCGCACTTTCTGCATTCTTCAAGTTAGGTTAACCTCCCTCCTTGCATAGGAAACACTTAGTCTCTTCAGTGCCTTTGTGCAGAGGCCTGTGTGAGTTGGCATCCAGCAGAGTGAAGGAGCACTTTGTAGGCCAGGGAATAGTGGTGCTGGGACTGGCCAGCTCCAGCAGTGTCTGAGAGCTTTTGTGGGCCCTTGTTGAATGTTCTAGCAGCCTGAAGAGCCCCTGAAGGCAGATTTCTATGGCAACAGACAGTGTCCAAGAGATAAAAGTTGTGTTCTGAATGACACCAGTTTCTTGAGTGCCAATAAAGAGTCTCTTAAAGATGTGGTGCAGAGATGACCCTGGAGTACTGGCAATGTGAAGTGAGGCTGAAGCCAGGTTCAGATGGAGCAGAGTGTTTTCCCCCAAAGACCCAATGTAAACAAGAGGAGAAAAACCTACAAAGTAAGTATAAACTCAGAACAGGGAATGAGTGGAAATGGTCAACAGATAAGACATCAAGATTGGCTGTGGAGTTAACCTTACAATATATTCTACCCATCTTCCTGACTCTGGAAATAGTCACTGTTTATCAGAAAAGACTAATGATTTGGCTTGAATTAATTTTAGCAACAGATAAAGGAGAGATTACTGACATCCTTCCCATTTGACATGCTTAGAATCTGCCTCCCTCTTGGTGGCTTTTTCAGTCCTGGCTGCTGGTTAGCCTGCTATAAATCATGGATTTTTCCACAATAAAAACATTCAAGTACTGTGCCTCGCCAGAGACCAATCTGAGATAATAACTATGAATATGTTTTGTAAATGGTGAAACATTAAGCTAGCATTTACCACAATGTTCTCTGTAGAACATTAATTCCATGGAATATTAGTAAGATCCTCAAGTCAAAAAACAACAAAGTTAAGAGACAGTAGATGTTTTAATTGTGGGATTTGTGGATATCTTTTCAGTGCTGAATTTGCTTTAGAACCCTTCACTGCAGAGCCATCTTGAATGATGGAAGTTTTCAAACTTCACTCTGGGAAACCAGTGGGGTTTTATTGTTGCTTGTTTTGTTTTTGTTTTTGTTTTTGTCTTTTGTTTTTGTTTTTGTTTTTGTCTTTTTTTTTTACTTACTCTGAAGTTTAACTTAAAAGCTCCTTAGCTGAGACAATGAACTCCATAGATCAAGCACCAAGGCTATGATGCTCTGTGGTAGAGACCATCAGAAACTTTCTTCCCTCCTTTTTCTCCTCAGACTCACAGCTCTTTTACCGGGCATATCCTGTGTACCTCATACCAGTGCAGCCTCTCTTGCCCTACTGGGTCATAAGTATATGCTACTTTGTCTGTGTCTACCACACTGCTGATACACTACCACACACTACAAACCACCTCCAAAGAGCCTGACCCATCAGGACTTTCAAGGGCCTTGTATATAGCTGGAATCAATCAAGCAGTTATCAGAGCAGGACTCTGCTCCAATTTTCTGATACGTTCCTTTATCTTTTGAGCTATAAGCAAATCATATTTGAAAAACAAAGAAACACTTAAGGAAACCTGCATAGTAAGAGAAACAGTTGGCCCCACTGATAGTAGTATTAAAAGGCTGCAGTCAGAGTTGAGTTGTGAATTTCTCCTCAATAAAGAATCTCTTCCTGAGCTATCCACAGCTGAGACATGGGCCAAGTATGTCAAGAGCAGGGACACTTTGCTGGGACTAGACATGAACTATGACTATGATATTCAACACCTAGCACAGAAGGGCTGTTGAAAAGGGAAAGACAGCACAGTGCCTGCCGAGGTTTGAAAAGGGAAAGACAGCACAGTGCCTGACGAGGTTTGAGTTGTACCATGCCAGCTTACTTGTGGTTTTAACACATTTTAACCAACCCATTGAAGACACACAAGGTTTATTCAAGAGTCATTTGACAAGGAATCATTTAGACACAGGTTTATTCTAAGGTAACCAGCTCTTTTAGATATTTAACAACATATTGATACTTTTCTCTGTGACCTCTGAAAAGGTCAAATATTTGCCCTTTCTTGAGATGCAGTATGAATTCAGAATCCTTACACAGGAATTCTTAGTTCTCCATTTCACAGAGTTTCATTAGCACTCTGCCATTTCTTTCCAAATTCTAATATATTATGTTGGGCAAACTCTTTGTTGGTGGGTTTTCTTTTTCATAAACTCTAACAAATGGAAAAATAACATGGACTGAAAAACAGTTTGCATTTGTCCAGAGTTCCAGGAAGCTCTAAGCTATATTAAACGTTCATTCTCAATATTCATTAGCCATTTTGTCTTCTCTGTTTTGTTGTGAGCATGTGGCTTGGACTTTGTGCTTCTGTCTTTAGAGCTCCACTTTATCCTAGCACTCAGAGGCACATTTTAGTTCTGTTTCCAAAGCTCTGAACCCCACATTTCCACCTATTTCTTGCATCTCTGCATGGAAATTCACAAGGCCTCAAGTTCAAGGCAACCTTGAACCTTTCAAAAAAACATAGCTTGCTTTTTCTCCATAGCTGGTAGATGACCTTACATCCTGGTCTCACTTTCCCAGGCATAGCATTGAGGAAAACTTCAGAAGATTTTCTGTAACCATATATAAACACTCAACCCACTGCCATTCTGTTAGCATGGGCTACTTGTCAAGCTCATCTCCCACTAATGTCCATATACTGTATTTATTTTGACTTGGATTTGGTGGATTCTTTGAGAAATCCTTAATCTTCACAATGGAAAACCATCTTAAATATATAAAAATCTCTGAGCCCTTCTCTTCTGGGTTAGTGACATAAACATTAAATTTTGCAGCAACTCTAGACTCAACTAGAGATTACCATTGTCTCTCCTGAAGTAAACTTTCAGAGGGAAAGCAGACCATGGGCCTTTGAAGTTGCTGTGTTTTCTCCTCATTCTCTGACATTGTGTGCAGGTCACTGGATAATACCTTATCACTTCTTTGTCATCTTTCTCCTCAGACTCACAGCTATTTTACCTATGCATATGCAGGAAACCTCATACCTATGAATTCTCTCTTTCCCTACTATTTCACAAGTCTATTCTACTTGGTCTGTGCTTTCCATTCTCTGACACAGAACTTTAAGTTCCCGGAGAGCCAGAAATAGTTTATACTGATTCTGTTGTAAGAACTCAACAGTGGCCATAACACAAGTGGCTTCAATAACAGATGCATCAGGAGATGAACAAATAAAATTAATAGTTTTAAAAATGTAAAATTTGTTCCAGGCACAGCAGAGAACATTGACCTGCTTTATAATAGTGTGTGTCTATGAGTATGTCTATAACTGAAGGAATGACATTGTTTATGTAAGTCAGAAGCAATTACCTTAGCTTTGCTAAGTGGATTTTTGTAACAAGGTTTCAGATTAGACCTCAGCATGGCTTCTTGTGTCTAGGTATAAGACAGTTGTATTTTATAAATAATGGAATGGGGAATGAGAGAATAAGAGAGTTTTCACAAAGTTACTCTGGGAATTCAAATAAAGATCAAAATTCAAATTTGGATATTCTCCCTCTTGAGAGACATGATTTTCATCTTAACTGAGATATTAAAGGGAGATCTGAAATATAGTGTACTTTCAGCTCAAAACATTATTATAGAAAAGCTCTGGGGTCAGAGAAGTAGATGAGAAAGATGAGATTCAAGAAAAAGTATGGAGCTGGCCTCAGAGAATCAGCAGTCTGTAAATAAAAAGAAAAAAAGCATTTCAGAGAAAGGCACTTAAAACAAGAATTCCACTTGGCCAAGTAAATAGGAAATAAGCAAAAATTAAAAGGAAGATAAGTATTATTATCTAGAGACAACAGTTATAATCCACCTATTTTTCAGCACAAGTTTTTCCTTATAACTGCATATTTTTATTCTTTTTTCAAATTTCCATGCTTTCTTTACAATATTTAGTAATGTTTTTAAATTTTGAATATTAACAAACATTTCTTATTACCATAAACTATGCATGAACATTAGTTTCTATTGTCCTTTGATCATTCGACAGATGTAAGGTAATTTAATTAAATATTTCCTCATGTTAAACACTTAAAGTTGCATATAATTTCTTAAATTAGAAGTACACCTGGTAAGACTTGTTCCATTCTATTCACCACTACTTATTTAGCATAAAATTATAATATCAGGTTTCCTAGGTCTAAAGTAATTAATTTATTTTTGCTTTTTCCCCAGGTAAGTACAGTAACACTTCCCATGCATAGGATATAAGTTAAATAGAGAATTTTTTTCTAGAGGAAAAAAATAAATTAATAAAAATAGATGGGGTATTGCAATACAGTGGAGAAATGCTTTAATTGAAAGGATTATAAACAAAGTATATAGGAATACAGCAGAGAAAATGACAATCTGTTGAGAGGCAGGCAGGGCATGCATAGCAGAAGAAACGACTTCCAAAACATTTCTGTTAACAATTTTGCTCTGACACTGTATTCTGGGGAGACAGCTGCAGTATCTGATGAAGTTAGAGCTGCTGAGATATTTAAAGGGGGTGCTATCAACCCAGAAGACCTGATGTTATAAATAAGATGCACTTTTCTTCACTGTTGCCTATTTTGATCATTATTAGCTTTTCATACAACTAAATCACAAAATCACTGAATTATGAGCTTGGATTTGAGGAAGCTCAGCACTTTGCTGGATGTATTCAAATCTGTTCCACCTTGAAATAGGAAGATGCCATTCTGTTTTTGAAAGATTCTGGCACCAACCCTGGATTAGTGTGTTTTCCATCCCTGTATGAAATACATGAGGTGGCATTTTTTGTAAAGGAATGAGATCTATTCGCCTATAGTTGTGAGGTTCAAGGGTAAGGTGCTGTCTTGGTAAAACACAGAGCAATGGCATCATGGCCACAGTTGTGACACCGGGTGATGACATGGTATGAGACAGGATGCCAGGAAGAGAGCTGGGCTAGCCTTTTTCATTCTCTCTCTCTCTATCTTGGTGTAATACTCTGAGGATAAATATGTTCAATCCTTCAATCCTTTTCAAGGACTATGACCTCCTGACATGACCTTCTATTAGGGCTGCCTCTTGACAATCTACCTTCTATCACTGAATAACTGAGAACCTAGCTTTTCATACAAGAGTCTGTGGAGGATACAATTCAACTACACCCAAGACCACAGCAAGTACCTTATTTACTAAAATCGCTGTGAAAAAAATAGAACAGGCCTGTATCTTCCTCTAGGTCAGAAATTTCTACAGCATCCTAATCTGTGGCACTCTAGCGTTTCCACATGGTGTCCTAACCCTGCCTCTGGGTTTCTAACAGTGCCATCACCTCTTTCTCAGGGTTCTCCTCCATGCTGAACACTCTACCTAGAAAGCTTTCACTCACCCTGTCCTCTTCATTTAAGATGCTGTTACACCCACCCCAAAATCTTCTCTTGTGGTTCAGACTGGTCAGCTGGGGTCTTTATGGCCCTTGCTTCATGAATGCTTTAGGTAATATGCTATTTGAGGACAGGCACTTTATTTGTCTTTCTACTCTTGGGCCACCGGTAATTGACATTCTTGATTACCAAGTCCTTCTGAAGTGCAAAGCAAGGGCCAACAATTCTTTTCACATGTGCACTGTTTAACTAGACCATACCTGAAGCAGAGATAACTTTATCTGCATTTTCATTATAGTAAACATGGCTCAGAGTGTTCACCTAGAGCTCCTAGGATTGCACAGCTAACCTTCTCTTTCCTGTATTCTTTGCCTTTACCACATGCACACCCAACTCTGGGAGAAGAAAGCATTGCACAAGTGTTTTCCCTGAGGAGGCAGTCTGGTTTTCTTGGGTGCTGGGGCTCATGGAGAGCTGAAAGCCTGTGATCTCATCTGCCACTTAACTGAGATTAGCTGGAAGCAATCTGCTTAAAGTTTAAGCATCAACTTATCACTTTGTTAACTGTGCATTCATTTTCAAGGGGATGGTTAACTTTGATGGGAATGGGGGTTTGAATCATGTGCCAACAGGTTCTGTGACATGTGGGAGCCAGAAGGAAAGTGAGCAGCCATCCTGTCAGCTGCTATGTGGACCAGAGCTGGTGTAAAACTCTGGATTAACCTTCTGCCTGCTATTTGCAACAGAGGACAGACAGACAAGATGATTCCTGCCCCTTCACTCAGTGATTAACCATAAGAGTTCACTCTGTTTGCAAGACAGAATAGGGCTTAAAACGAGAAGGCAGTTGAGGAAAGGTGGCCAGGATGTCTCACAGCCATAGACAGACTCAGAATTCATATACTGAAAGAGGTCATCATCATCATCTGGAAACCAGAGCCCAATTAGCTCAAGGTATAGCACACAGCACACCATCACAGCATATAGTACACAGCACAGAGCACATAGTACAAAAGCACACAGAACAAGGCACACAATCACAGAGCACACAGCACAGAACACACAGTACACAAGCACACAGCACAGAGCACACAAGCACACATCACACAGCACAGAAGAACAGAGCATGCAAGCACACATACCACACAGCACACAAGCACACAGCATATAGCACACAAGCACACATCACAAAAGCACACAGCACACAAGCACACAGTACACAGCTCAAAAGCAGTCAGCACACAAGCACAGAGTATACAGCACAGAAGCATACAGTACATAGCACACAAGCACTCAGCACACAAGCACATAGCACACAAGCACACAGCACACAAGCACACAAGTACACAGTACACAGCACACATTACACAAGCACATAGCACACAAGCACACAGTACACAGCACACAAGCACACAGCACACAAGCACATAGCACACAGCACACAAGCACACAGTACACAGCACACAAGCACACAGCACACAAGCACACAAGCACATAGCACACAGAACACAAGCACACAGCACACAAGCACACAGTACACAGCACACAAGCACACAGCACACAAGCACATCGCACACAGCACACAAGCACACAGTACACAGCATACAGTACATAGCACACAAGCACTCAGCACACAAGCACATAGCACACAAGCACACAGCACACAAGCACACAAGCACACAAGTACACAGTACACAGCACACATTACACAAGCACATAGCACACAAGCACATAGCACACAGCACACAAGCACACAGCACACAAGCACACAGCACACAAGCACACAAGCACACAGCACACAAGCACATAACACACAGTACACAAGCACACAGCACACAGCACAGAAGTGCAAAGCATATAAGCACACAGTACACAGTAGACAAACACAAACACCACAAGAGCCACACTAGAAATTTGCAGTCATGTTACCACCTCTAACTTTCAGAATCTCTTAACTTCTGAGTTAGTCACATTTACAATGCTGTGACCACAATAACTGAACAAAAAAGCCCCAAGTAGGAAAGAGTTGTTTGGACTGATAGTTGCAGAAGGTGCCAGGCTGCAGGTGCTATCAAAGAGGCTGCTAACATCAGGGAAGCTTGTAGTGCAGACAAGAACCAGGAGCCCAGCCCTAATGAACTTCTTCAGCCAGCTAGGCCCTACTTCTAGAAGGTTCTGCAGCTTAATGAAGCATTCCCACTCACTGGGGAATAAGAATTCTAGATAGGAGCTTGTGGTAGACATTTCACATTCAAACCATGTTGGCATTCCCGTGGCAACTAAGTACAAATGGTTTACTTTCACCAATAGAAAGACAGTCTTTCTGAACTTTTTATAAAAATATCCTTTTATGTGTTGCCTGTAGCTTTGTATTCTCCCAAAGGAAACATAAAACTTACCTCTGAGAAAACAGACTTAGAACTCCTTGAATTCCCAAGGTTATTTTCTCCCAGTTATCTTTCAGAACCATAGTAGCACACCCCCCCCCATAGGTCCTTAGTAAGTTGGGGAGACCTGGTAGGTTTAGTTTAGTTGATGCCTGGGGCTGATATGAAGGACAGTTTTAGGAAGCACAGAAACTCCAAAGAAGTCAGCCTCACTGGAGGTCTGGCAGCTCTGATCTCCATCCCAGTAGCTGGGATTAGAAACTCTCTTGCTTGGCAACTTGTATTACCATAACTTGGTTTCACCTTAGCCAGTTAACCTTATAGGATGTCAGACCTTGGTTAGGCAAGTATTTTTTTTTTCTTATGAGTTATTGGCAGTTTTGAACTAAGGGTGATTTTGTAGCTCAGGAAAAATCTGGCCATGTTCAAAGATACTTAGCTCTTGATCTCCGGCAAATAGAGGCTAGGTGTCTTAGGTTTCTATTGCTGTGCTGAAACACCATACCGAAAGTGACTTGAAGAGTGGTACTTCATCTTGTGGCCTGACAGCTTTCAGGTCACACTATCACTGAGGGAAGTCAGACCAGGAACTCTAGAAAGATGGAGGCAGGAACTAAAACAGGAGACTGCTCACTGGCTTATTCCTCATGGCTTGCTTATCCTGCTTTCTTATGTAACCCAGGTCTACCTGCCCAGGGTTGGCAGTGAACTAGGCTCTAAAACATTTATCATTGATTGAGATATACCCCCCACCTCTATGAAAATGTGATGGGGGCATTTTATCATTGAGATTACCTTTTCCCAGATGTGTGTGGGTCTGTTTGTGCCTCGTTGACAAAAGCCAACCAGCACACCAGGCATATTATGGTGTACAGAACATCCCACATAAAAGAGTCACTTGGTTTCAGATGTCAGTTCCAGGATCTAAGTGGGCAGAACAGAAATGTAAGTACCTGTTTCTGAGCCCTAGGATCCATACAAAAGTCAGGCAGAAAGCCTACTTCTGTAAACCCAGTTATGGTTCAGGGGTGATTAAAAAAAAAAGGTAGACTCCAGAAGACTACTAGCCAGTGAGTCGAGCCCCAGATTCAGGGAAAGCATTTATCTCAAAAAATAAGGTAAGGAGTGGTAGAGGAAGATAGCTATACAGAACTCAAGAAACCTCATGCTCTCTGCCCTATGCGTGGGTCAGACATAACAATTTTTCATGTGCATACCTGGGGTTTCCCTTGACCCATGATCCTATTGGACCTTAGTTGATGAGTTAAATGTCCACACATCAAATATCCCCTGGCACTTACTGATCACATTGTTCAGCAAAGGTTTCTTCGGTTATATTCATAGTTCAGGTTTTAGTATTTTCAGCTAGAATTTCATCACAACTAGAGCCATGTAAGTTCTTTTTTTGCCATTCTACCCTAGGGCAGTGAGTCCTCCCAGGAATGTGACAGGTTCTCAGCTGGACATACTCACTTCCTGATTCTCATTCTGATGTCATGGTGGTTGCTCTCCTTCCTCCTCATTGATTTTTACCTTCACAAGCTACAGTCTCCTCTGTTAATTTGTCTTCCTATATTGGAACCCTGCAAGTCCCTCCCAGTGCATGAGCTATCACCCAGCTCCATCTGAGTGATTAATATTGGATACCAGGAGCAGAGTAAAGGCATCATGCTGGCTGTTTGGGGTATCACCAGATAAGCTGTTTTCTAAGAGGAGTGCCATGCACCAGGAGAGCAGCAGCTGCCTGTGGTAAATATTTCTCCTCAGAAGGCCTGGGGCACCTGGCCTCCTCGTTGGCCTTAGCCCAGAGCAAGGCTGTTCCCCAAAGTGGCCTCAACCCTCAGATTTGGTCTGTAGCCTGGCCTCTAGAAGCCAGCCCTGCCTTCTCTAGAACTTGTATTTTCCAAAAGAAACTTAGGGTTGAACTAGGGACCTGGATATCTGAGCTGGTTGCCTGTTTCTTCTCAACAATTTCTGTTTCTAGTAGCCAGATTCTGAAGCCTTTGCCAAGTCACTTACACCTGTAATGTCTGTCTTCTCTCCAGAAAGTGAAGATGCCAGTCTCAAGGCTTTGAGGAACCTAAGAAACACTCCTGGGAAATTTCTGAGTGTACAGGAGTATATTGGTCTAAAATGATACAGTGAAACTAGACCTTCTATGTAGTTGATGACTCTGCAAATGTGAAGAAAATCTGGTCCCTTTCCCCCTCTCTGTACTTGGAGAAAGGGCTTGGTATCATATACTCTCTCTTAAAAATAAAAAAAACTGGTTATATTTTTTAATCCCTAAATATAAAGATTTAAGAAGTACTCTTGGGGGCTAGTGAGATGGCTCAGTGGGTAGGAGCACCCGACTGCTCTTCCGAAGGTGATAAGTTCAAATCCCAGCATCCACATGGTGGCTCACAACCATCCATAACGAGATCTGGAGCCCTCTTCTGGACTGTCTGAAGACAGCTACAGTGTACTTAAATATAATAAATAAAATAAATCTTTAAAAAAAAAAAAAAAAAAAAAAAGAAGTACTCTTGGTATCCCCCCACCCCCGGCGGGGGGGAAGAAGAAAGAAAGAAAGAAAGAAAGAAAGAAAGAAAGAAAGAAAGAAAGAAAGAAAGAAAGAAAGAAAAGCAAAACACCTAGTCTGTTGAAGATTTTAAGTTAGAAGAGAAAACTTGGTCTTGGCAATGTAGACTATATATATATATATATATATATATATATATATATATATATATATGACTGGTACTTTACAGTTTAGAAATAGGTTCTCTGGAGGGCTACAAGAGTAGAATTGACAGTGACAGTTCTAGAATTCACTCACTCAGAAGCCTTTACAGAGCACCTGTGGTGCGCATATCAGAGATGAGACCCTCAAGACACAGTACAGAAGATGGCAAGCAAACCCATTTATATGGAATGTAGATACCTCCAGGAGACAGACTAAGATGCATTGGAATACAAAGCTGAACAAAATGTCAAGTGATGACAAGTGTTACAGGGGAGAGAGTGGAAGAACCGTAGACACAGAGCTTCATAAAGTGTGGGGGTGCTTTTTTAGGAGGGAGGCTTAGGAAAGATGTTTAGCTAGAGATTTTACTGGAAGAACAGAGAGACATATAGATTTTTGGAAGAATGGTACAAACTGAAGGGAAATGCAAAGGCCCTGGGGCAGGAACATACTTTCTCCTCCTGTACAATTAGCTGCTTTCTCAAGATCCTCTCCAGCATGTCTGCCACTGTGAAGGAAGCTACGTCCTTTAATTATGACTAACATTAATGTACAAAAAGCTTTAATACACATGGAAGAACACTCCAGTCAATCTTGGCTGGGTTAGCCTGACAGCTGTTTCACCTAAATCCTCTGTTTCTACATTACCAATCCTTCCTTGTACACTCCCCCCATAGCCTTTTCTGTCTAGAGGACACAGCTGGGATAGGCTGGAGTAATACTGTTGGAAGAATGCTTGGAAAGCTTGAATGCCATTTCTCCAGCTCTTGTGAGATTAAAGAGGCAGATTCTCTGCTAGGACTTACACCCAGCTGAGTTTTTTACTAAAGGCAGCTTCCCATTACTTCAGAAGTGGTCATGTATCACCTGTTAGATGTTACAGCTATCCTCAAGGGGAAAAATGGGCTCCCACCTAGGCTTTCTACAGATGAACATATCTCTAATTGATATATTCTAGTTGAACATATTTTTATAGATGAGTATATATATATATATATATATATATATATATATATATATATATATATATATATAAAACCTCTACTTGGAGCTTCACTACCATGTTGGTGAGGGAAAGATACTTAAAGTGCATTGTAGCTTTCAAATGATCATTTTCAGAGGTCTAGGCTAGTGCTAAGGAGCAGTGGGTCTCCTGACTTGGTCTCCTAGTTGAAGCAACCAGGCCAGAGCTATCAACCACTCTCCTAAGCTTTCATGTGGGATTTAAGTTGCCAGGGACTTCACTGGGGGTGTGAAAGCCTTTACCTACCTGTTCCAATATTCTCTTGTACCTGAGATGGGAGCAGGTGTTCTTTTTAAACTGATGACTTTCTACATATTGGGGGGAGTATATTCCAAAAGAGTAGATGCACCCAGTTAAATAAACCACCCTACCCTGGAGCTCCATGTTAGTGACCCCAGGGTAGGCTATGGGTCTTAATTGCCATGAGTCCTCTGAAGATTTTGATAGATGCTAATATTTGGTTGAAAAGCCTCAGGAGAAGAGAATCACCCACTGATGTCATACCCCTTACAGGTCTCTCTACTCTTCATTTTACTCCTTGTTCTCAAGGTCACAGGAGCTACAGCTTCATAATCTTAGGAAGAAGTGTGCTAGCTGAAAAGGAAGCATCTCCAAGGCTGTCCTGCCAGAACAGGAGCTATTGGTCTTGGCAATGACTCCAGTAGAAGGCCTCTTTCTTCCTGAAGCTGCCTCCAGGACATCACCATACTCCCCAAGGAGGGGCCTCACTTATTAACATCATAACTCAAGTGAGTTGTGTGGAGTCACCACACAGGGAAAGCTGTTCTGCAGAGTGTTAAAGCTGCAGTCGCCAGCTGAGTCGATAAACTTTTATTTTAACCATGTTTGTGATCAATATTTAAACAGGATTGACCCAGCCTGCTGCCAGTGCACCTCTCTCCTCCCAGCTGTTTGTGAAAGATAAAATATTTACTGAAGGAGGGGTGGGGGTGTGTTACCATAGCTTGAAGCCAACCAGAGAGATTAGGATAGGAGCACACAATACTGCCACAAGACCCAGTAGCCCTGGAGTTTCTGAGGGCCAAAGATGCTTCTTGTTTTGATGTTCTGGGCAGATTGTAAAAATAATAATAATAATTTCTAGAAGGATCTTGTCACCAGTAGAATAAAATTTGGAGCATTAGGAAGTTGTCCTAAACAGTCTTGCCATATTTAATCTTCCTTTTATTGAAACTCAGAAACACTTAATAACTAAGTGCTTTCGTGGAGGTTCTGACAGCTTAAGTGTAAGTGTCCCTGGATGCTGTGTTTGTGCAGACATGCTACCCACGGTCTCTAAGATTCATTATTCTCATCTGTATACTGATGTTACCAAGGTTGGAAGTAATAAGTGGGACATGCCACAGAGTAATTCAAATGTTGGTTTCCTGCATTCAGTGACTGAAGTAGGGTAGAGCTAGGACTCAAAATCCAGATTGATTTCTGTCTAATATCATAATCTCAAGGACTTACATGAACTATGTATAAGATTAGTTAACATGTTAGGATGAAGTATGATAAAACCCTCAGATATGTGACACAATTCCTTTTAAAGAAAAGTCCAAATACCTGAGTTTGGATTTGCAGCATGCATATGAAAAGACAGGCGTGTCCATATTTATCCATAACCCCAGTGTTATTGTATGTGAAATATGTAGAGAGGAGGAATGGTCAGGCTAAAATCAGCAAACTCCAGGTTCAGTGAGAAACCCTGTCTCAAGGGAATAGAGAGTAATAGAAAAAGATACCAGAAGTTCACCTCTGGCCTTTGCATGTGAATCTGCACACACAGACACAGACACACACTCATCATGCTTGTACATACACACATGCACACACACAGAGACACACACACAAGAGAGAGGGAGAGAGAGAGAGAGAAAGAGAGAAATAGGCAAACCAGATATGGTTGCTATAGAAACCAGGTAAACTGTATACAGATCAAACTGACCTTAGACCTAGAAAGACAGAATGGACAAATGGAAACATGGCAGAAGAGCATCAGAGGAAATGTACATGTGTGATGATCTTTGCAAGAACGTGGAATATGAGACCCGTGCATATGTTTATACACAGTAAAGAATGAATAATTGACACACAAGAGCCTTGGGAAGCAACATTGGGAAGAGAACACTAGAACCCTCTTTCAAAGGATGGGTAGGGAAGAGGGGCTACCATGGGCTAGCCCAAAAAGATTGGTAAAGTCTGAGAGGACCCAGAGCCCCTGTAATGTTCCATCATGCCATCAGATTTGTAGGGGGTAGAAATTCCTAATTTCTGGACAAGCTGGTCAGCTAATAAACCTAACATTATGTGCAAGGGAGGCCCCTTCAATAGGGAAATGGCTAAATGAGAGCTATTTCATTTGTCTTAGGACTTATTTAGGGCATCAATAAGTGATCTGGTCCATGTTCAAGTACCCACCTCATAAAGCAATTTTTGTGCAGCCTGTATGTTTGGCATTGCTGGCCTCTGGAGCAGTAAGAAAAGTTCAATATGTGGGTCTCTGGTGTTTGTTCATAATGATTCTGGTGTTTCAAGGATGGCCAATGACTGACTGCAGCATTGATCGTGGGAACCTGAATGTGGATGATGGATAGGGCTCCAGGCAGCTGCCTGTAGGAAGTTGGATTTTGTTCAGATGAGTGCCTGCAGACAGCCTCCCCTCCCCCTCCAGATCAGCCATCTGTTTCTCTTGAATCAAATCCTTTACCTTCCTGGACTCCTCACATCCTGCCCTCCTTCACCTCTTGTCCTCCTCCCACTCCTCCCCAGTCTCCTTCCTCCCTTTCTTTTTCCTTTCCCCTCTGTCTCTTCCTTCCTCCCCTTCTTCCCCTTTCCTCCCACTTTTCCTTCTTTCTATCCCTAAGTTCTTTCACTTATCTCCCTCTTTTTGCTTACTCCCCATCTTTTCTTCTTTCTCTGGCACTATTTTCTGTGCTTGCTTTTATTTTGTTTGGGCTTGGCAGTAGGGGCCATACAAAGTATTAAAACATATATATTTTTTAAAAACACTGGGCTGGAATCCAAAAGTCCTCTTAGCACATCTGTGGGTGTCAGGATCACATAGCCTCTGGTAATAGCCAGGGAATTACCTAAACCAAACAAAGGGACCACTATTCTTAGCCTGGACTTGGAGCTTCTGGGACAGCCACACTAATGAGGCTGGGCCACCCAGTCTCTAACAATACTTTTACCCAAGGCATAGGACAGCATACCTCAGAGCTCACTGACTCCTCTATTGTAGAAGACTAAAGGATGTTATTCAAGGTTGCAAAACAGATGTGTAGAAGAGGTTTCTTTCTAATTAGGAGGCTGAACTGAAACCAGTATGGATTGTTTTAAAAGCATAGAGATATTTTTAAAATCTCCTCAGTCTGGATCCTATTAAGTCTGATACTCACCATGTGTGAGTCAGCTGTGGGTGAGAACATGGCCAGGTGTTTTTATACAACTCAGACCTGTGAAGTCAACCCTCAAATCATATAGATTAGCCTGGAAGCTTCAACCCACCCTCCTTAGACTCTTCTGCACTAAGAAGCTAAACATAGACAAATGGCTTGTCCTTAGATGTCTGAGTGGCCATCTCAGAGTGTGGCTGAGGGTCATGATAGGTTTCTCAGGTTCCTCTCTGGTGACATTGGATAAGAAAATGGAAACAAAAATCTGATTGACTTCTCAGCACACATTGTATTGCCAATGACAATGAGCTGATGGCAAGTGCCACCATTTTGCAGAATAATGTATCCTGTCTGCTTTGCTTTATAGCATCTTGGCCTCACAGTACCACAGTGCCTGTCCAAACAACCTCCTAACACATTTGTGTCTGCATATCTGTACATGTTTACTTACGATAAAATTATATTTTTGTGTACACATACACACTGGGAGAAATGTATTTGTGGAATAGTGTTTACAACAGACTGATTATTTGTATACTTTTTTAAATCCTCATACACAATCTTTTACTGAACACTTGTGACCCTTTTCCTAAGGAAAAGCACTTTCAAAGTAAATTGACCCCATCTCACTTGGCCCTTCCTTACCTATGTCAGGTATATCACTTCACCTGGATCTCCTCTGTCTTGAAAAAAACTTTCTGAGCAACTTTAACAAGCACGGCACCCTTAATCCTCTTTCTGGAGACCCAGGTGGGGTCCTCATCTTCCCATCTTTCTTTCCTACCTGTGCCCCTGAGATTTAGACTCAGTCTACATCCCTCCTACTCAGAATCATTTTCTTAGAGAATTTTCACTTCTACGAGGTTTGGCCAAAGACATTGTGACCATAATCCCCTTGGTCCATGTTTCAGTCCGCACCTGTGGGTTGTTTCCATAGCGCCAGCTCAACTCATGATTACATAACTGAAATATTCTGTCGTCACATTACTTTCTAAAATCAAGACTAATATATTTTCCTTCCAAATTGATTTTTCATCCTGTATTCCTTAGATTTCAAATTCATTACACCAGGACATGGCTATTTTCCTCCTCCTTACCCCCTGCTCCCAGACCTTATCAGCCTCTGAGGACTACAAGGTTTGCTCCTGACACACACATTCCCGAGATCAGGAGTCCATCAGATAAATGGCTAATCAGCATTCCCAGGTTCATGCAATAGGATCTTTGTTTTATCCTCTGCACAAGTACTTCCCAACCTCTATGCCAGTCTCTAGAATTTCTAAAGAGAGATGCTCCATCTTTCAGCCTCTTATCTTCCTTAGGGCCTAGCATCCTTGTCACCCACTCAGTAAAAGACTTGCTATCCAGACACTATCTTTCTCTCTCCCTTGATCATGCACTTCTCCATATGGTGCTTTTTACTGCTGATTATGCTGGGCAATTGTGAGGTGTCCCTCTTTTCCTCCACCAATCTGAACCTCCTATTTCCATGTTGGCCAAGAGGAAACTTTTCCAGGTCAGTTTGCCCGAAGCATTCATTGGCTTGTTGTTCTTCAGCAATTATTGAAAGACTTATTCATGTTTGTAGATAGATGTTTCCCATGCAGAGTACATTGTCTTCTTTCTCATTTCCTATCAGTGGGTATGAAACAATCCAGCACATCAGACTTTTTAAACATCACTGCTTGGTCTAGCACTTTAAGACTGAGAGATGCACATAGCCCATGTGTGTTGGAAAACAGCTATGTGAGTGTTTGTGAGGGTCCCAGGGTTAGGGTGGTTGAACCATGTACCTGCCCATCATAGACTCTGCTCATTGCATACTTACTGGCTTTTCTGTGAATGACCTCCACAGCTCCATGCCTCTGCCCTTCTAGCTCTAATTCTCCCAGGAAGGGAAGTCAAGTTGCTTTAAGATGATTACCTGGAACTGATTTTTACTATATTCTTCTGAGCTGTGTTCATCATATCCTCTGAAGTGGGAACTGTGCTAGCTGGCAGCAGCAGGTTTTCATATGTCTAGGTGAGTTCACCAGAAGACAAAAGTACTTAGTGCTGGGATTGGCCAGGCAGCCCAGGGCCAATGACCCAAGACTGGAGCCTCTATGTCCCAAACAGGAACTAAACATGAAGAAGATGGATTTCTAAGTAAATCACTGTTTTGTTGTAACAGAATAGGATGGATGGAAAGCAACAGCTTCCACAACAGGAAGTCATCCTCACCTTTAACAGTCTAGAAAGAACAACTGGGTCCAAGGGTGGATGACTGGAGGTGAAAGATGCAACAGTAATTAGGATGTAGGGCTATGCCCCTAAGGATGTAGTATGTAGGGCTATGTCCCTAAGACAATGGAAGAAGATACTGACTGTAGGCTGAATTCCACCCTCTGCTTTTTCCTCAGCCTGCCTTCATTCATTCTCCATAGTAAAAAGAAGCCAATTCAGTTCAAAATAAAATAAAGTTGAATTTTGTTGAAACCTCAGAACTAGAAAGAAAACACAAAATAGGTTGAAAGCTAAGTCATACTATAGGACTTCTTAGAAAAGAAAAAAAAAGGTTCTCTTTTTGCAGACTTAAAAAAAAGAGAGATCTGTAAAATGAAACGAGACTAGCCTTAACATATAATTAATATTTATTAAGTTTTTAATACAACAGATGTCTCTGAGGTGAAAGGCTGATTATTGGTTCAAATTTCGTTACATAAAACTTGACCTTTCCCATCTGGGAACCCTTCCAGCCCTCTGAACAAAAGATGGTGCGATGCAATCCTCATGCCTGTAAGGTGAAGAAATTGGTTTTGATAGAAAGAAACCCAAACTATGCCTTTTCCTTTCCTCCTTAATAGAATGAACAAATGCATTGATCTATTCGTCCTGCTCTGTTTCTGTATCATACAAATTTGCTAGAGCTTGGCAGGAGGCGAAGTGTCTGGGCTCCCAATTGGGTCACCAAATTGCCCCATTAACCATATTGCAGTCTTTCTCTCCTCAGTTGTTGGTGCCCTTCGCACTCTAAGTGAAAACTAATATCTTTCCTTCACATGGGGCTCCTTAATGACACTGGGAAGCAGACTGGTGACTTCTCATATTAGAGCAATTTGTTCAAAGCCCGAAGGAACTCCACAGCAACTTCATCAAGCTGTTCTTCCTTTCCTGGCCTAACGGTTTTGGGCAAGGAGACCAAGTCTATCTGTTCACATTAACCATATACTTAACCTACCTTGAAATACTGGTGATTAAAGAACAACAAGGAAATAACTTTCTTGGGGGCCCAATGGGAGGGAAAGCCTTGCTAAAGGCCTGGAAAATGAGAGAAGGGTTTGTTCTTGATATCATCAGATTATCTCCCAATAAAATACAAGTACATTCAGCCACATAGCAATGGTTCTTGGGCAGAAAGATGCTCCATTCTAAGATCAGCCATTCTGATTCAGTTATGGTGGGCAATGTCTCCACCCTCAGTGAGAGTGGCCAATATTCTCCCTGCCAGCATCTGCCAAGTACCTTATGGCCCTGACCAAAGTGGAGTATCTCCTGCAAGGATAGCGTCACACTTTTACGCAAGGCATTTCATTTTCAGTCTACCTGTGGTTCACTGGAGCTCTTACTCTAGGTAGTAGCTAAAGCTTCTCTTCACCAACTCTATTCTATTTCATGATTGCTTCCTCCCAGTTCTACTCTTGTCAGACCAATACCCCAGAGCAAGGATATATAGTTGAACAAAAATGAGCTCTGGAACTCCTATGATAAAGAAAGCACAGACACTAGCACATCCTCCCCTGTGAATTCCCTATCTCATAGGATTGGCAGAGCATTAAAGTAGAATAGTCCCTTCCCAAAGGTGAGTACACAGCTTCATTCTTTGATGGTGATGGCCCTGTGATAGTCCCAAAGGTGAGTACACAGCTTCACTCTTCGATGGCCATGTGATGGACCCTATTAATTTACCAACCCAAGTTCTTCTGGGTGCTTCTGTTAGCTCAAATACAAATTAAGTAACCAACTCTTTTTTTTTTTTTTTAAGAAAATTGCAGGACAGGCTTCAACAGTTACAGAAAGGCACCATGACAGTCCAACTGGCACAGGGAACTCAGTGTATTTTCTCAGCCAAAAAATGTCCCTCCAGTCCTCTGGGTCTGGAGATATGGGTTGTTTTTCAGTGAGAATCAAGTTTGTTTTCACCTTTAGGTATAACTGAAATCTTTCTCTCTTCCCCTTTCCAACAATTCAATCCTAACCAAAACAGAAGAATAAAAATTTATCTGGCAAGTGTCTCTCTGGCACTGCCCTTGAGAAAAAGAGGCAGAAGGAAGTGGAGTCATCTTTAATTAGCAACCTGCTTACTGCTCAGCTGCTAGTCCTTGCAGTAAGAACTGGAAGGAAACAGACATCTTCATCCATCCTTTTTGGGTTTTTCTCTCAACTACCCCTCCCTCACCACTACATCTTCTATATCCTAACACGCAACAAAATGTGGTGATGTTTTCTTTTTGCATGAAATCAATACCATGATTCACACACAAATGCTAAGCAAAACCTGCTATGCAATTGTACGAGTCATTTTTTTATGAGCCAGACTCCTAAGTGCCTGCCAACCAGTGGCATTATCTTCCTGTTAAGTGTTACATATTCTTTCCTCCCTCTTTTCTATGTACCTCCTAATATTGATATGCTTCTACTAGCTAAAGAGCCCATTTGCATTTTTCAGCAGCTCACAGTGTAGAAAGCACATCAAAGGGTCTGATGCCTCTGTATCTTTCCTTTCCTCCCAGATGCCCACTGACACTGGGGGGGAAGAAGAAGGTAATGTGTAAGAATTTGAATTTTGAACCTATAGCAAAAGCCATGTGAAGGCTGGATTTAACCCTTCATAAATCAGTCTATTAATCAATTAACCAGCAGCACTTAGCAGATATCACAGTCTTCTTTTCTGTCTTCTATCAAGGACTTTGATAACCATGAAACTAAAAATAAATTTTAAGGAAAATGTACTGGTACAGATAAAGTAAAAGTGATTTATGAACAGTCATGTACTTGATGAAATTTGGAATTACCATGGAAACAAATCCCCTGGCATATCTGTGAGGGATTATGTATTTTAGGTTAACTGATGTGAGAAAACTCAACCTAAATGGGGGCGTTACCATCCCATAGGCTGGGGTCCTGCCCTGGCAGCCTTCGGAGTGTACATCTAGAACTGTAAACCATTAACCCTTTCCTTCAATAAGTGATTTCTGTTAGGTATTATGTCACAACAATATAGCAAGTACTAAACAATATTATAGGGCCTACAAAGTAAGATAAGTTTACAGAAGAGGAGGAGCAGATAGTGTCCTGGAAGCTGAGTAAAATTTACATGGGGTTAGGCAAAGAAAATTCTTCCTAGAAAGGAGGAGGGTTGTTTCTTTCTTTTCTTTTTTTCAATTTTTTTATTAGATATTTTCTTAATTTACATTTCAAATGCTATCCCGAAAGTTCCCTCCCCTCTTCCCCTGCCCTGTTCTCCTGCCCACCCACTCCCACTTCTTGGCCCTGGCGTTCCCCTGTATTGGGGCATGTAAGATTGCAATACCAAGGGGCCTCTCCTCCCAAAGAGGGCCAACTAGGCCATCTTCTGCTACATATGGAGCTAGAGACACAAGTTCTGGGGGTTCTGATTAGTTCATATTATTGTTCCTCTTCTAGGGTTGCAGACCCCTTCAGCTCCTGGGGTTCTATCTCTAGCTTCTCCATTGTGGGCCCTGTGTTCCATCATATAGATGACTGTGAGCATCCACTTCTGTACGAGACAGCTATATCAGGGTCCCTTCAGTAAACACTTGCTGTTCTATGCAATAGTGTCTGAGTTTAGTGACTGATTATGAGATGCATCCCCCGGTGGGGTAGTCTTAGCTCTAAACTTTGTCTCTGTAACTCCATGGGTATTTTGTTTCCTATTCAAAGGAGGAATGAAGTATCCACGTGCTAGTCTTCCTTCTTGATTTTCTTGTGTATTGCAAATTGTATCTTGGGTATTCTAAGTTTCTGGGCTGATATCCATTTATCAGTGAGCACATATCCAATGACTTCTTTTGTGATTGGGTTACCTCACTAAGGATTATATCCTCCAGATACATCCATTTGCCCAAGAATTTCATAAATTCATG